>APFE030691986.1:145852-171016 GCA_000404065.3 Pinus taeda | reverse complement strand
TTGAGAAGATTGGACTTATTTGTATTAAGGAAACAAAAAAGGAACCATTACAACCTGAGCCTTGGTGTTGTGCAAGCTCCTCCCAGGGTCCAGCAAGAGATTTCCTCTACTTTGACAAGCTCACCACTCCCACTATGGCAACAAGGAAGGATAGTGATCTCTCCTCACAAGTCAACAAATGGAAGTCCTAATTCCAGCAGCATTTACCCTTTAGAATGTTCAGCTTTCAACCTCCCCTCCTTTGGCCCAATGCCTGTATTTCTAGTATTCTAGAAGAGGTTATTCAGTTAACATCAATGGGATACTCCCTCTTTTGGATGGGGTAGCTCCTCTCTTGATGGGATAAGCTCCTCTATCATAGGGGTGCATGAACCATCTGGAGGCGCTCATTACACGTCAAAAACTCTTCTAGAAGGCTCTAGAAGTGACCACAAGTAACTTTTTAAAGATGAAACTTGCGCCTTTTGACCTTTACAGGGGTACGCACCCAAGCTTTAGCATACAGAGCGTATAAATACGCAGGTACAGTGTATTTGGGATGCGTACACGCAGGCAAGGTAGAGAGGACCTGCGTACCCAGAGATAAACATGTTTTCAAGTGACTTTCTCTCTTTTGAAGTTTTGACATGAAGAGCAGAGGTATGGGGCTTGACAAAGAGGACAATATGGCTATTGATGGGGCCATATAACTGCAGATGGTCAAGGTGACAAAATTCAGTGTAACACATCCCACTGAGGGTGTTCTACAGACCTGTGTTGTGACTATTCCTCACTAGGTGTTTTAATAAAATATTAATCATTTGAAGTTCTTATACTGGGTTATTTCACTTTTCTTTACTGTTGTTATATGTTTTGGGCTTGCATCAATTATTTTCTTGCAAGGTTTTATCGTGTTTTCTTGCATATCTGAAGATAAAAGTGAAGACATTTTGTTGTCAGGGTCACTTGTCACTAGTGGCTTAAGTAAAAAAAAATTGGTGCACTTTTATAAAATATTTACACTAAGAAATGGTGACTCCACTGGGGAATTAGCTACATAGTAGTTAACAAATGGAAACTCGATTAGTGTAATAATTTAGAACCTCGGTGAAAATTATTTTAGACCTCTTTAGTGTTTTTCCAGCTATTTTTAGCCTCCCAATTTCTATTTTTTGATATCCTTTGTTTTCTGGAAAAAATTGGTTTCCGTTGGGGTTCTGCATCTTTCCCCAGGTAACAGGTACTAGTCGAGCAAGCGACAACACAATATGGGTGAGATCTTTCAAGCACGAAATGAGGGAAAAAAACATAGTTTTTAGCCTTTTTTTTCATGCCAATGCCCTGTTAATCACATTATCCACATCCATACGAACTTTTCAAGTCAATTTCCGCATTTTTTCATTTTTTAGACAAATTTTCACAATTTTTTAGTTTTGTCGACAATGTTGCATTTGTATTGGGAAGGGTTTCTGTCCTATATTTAGTCACCCCTATTCCTAGATCCACCTAGTATTTTCTCATTGAGGAAGTAAAAATCCCCCTAGGGTTTAGAGTAAACCTCCATTATTTAGGAAGGGACTTGTTGAGCTGAGGAGTCTAGAGGGCAACATTTTTAGCCACAATTTTTTAGGGTTTTTTCCACTATTTTACATCCCTTTTGGATAGGTTTCGACATAATTTTAACCTCTTTATATTTTAGTATTTCCTTTCCCCCTTAGGATCCTCTTGTGTATCCTAGGTTTTTGGAGCTTCTTGCATATCCCTTTCCAACATTTTCACCTTTGATTTTTGCTGGTTGTTTACACCATTTTTAGCAACCTAGTGCATTTAGATCCCATTCCGTTAGACATTAAATATTTTGGCCATTTGTGTGTCTTTCAATTGCTTGTTTTTCATCATTTTCTTAGCTACTTGATATCCTCCTTGGGTGGGGGGTTGTGTTCTTGGATTTTCTATTCATTTTACTCTCCATTTTCAACATTATATATAGTTTTTCAGCATTCAATTTTCAACAACACATGGAATCATAGAACATGCTCAATTAACTCATCCAATTGACACATATTTCACACACACATGCACTCCCTAAGTGAACATGATATTGATTAACCCACAAAACCAAGATTTAAAACACAACACCTTAATAATTCAACTCACATAGATTAATCCCGCTTGGGCACTAGGGCTAAAACATTTTGTGTAGTTAGGTGTAAGATCAGTGTGATAGTCTTCCATTAACACCCATCAATCACTATGTGGATTTTTGACATATTAGGGACCTTAAAATCCTTCATAATCCCGCCTTCCAAAGCCACAGTGTGTTAGAAATTGAATTTAGAAAGGCTCAGGCTAGGTCATCGTGCGAGTGGTTCTCCTCTGCTACCTAACCCATGGTAGGGAATCCTATACTTTGGCTGATCACCAAGAAGTTGAAGACTCGACCACCCCTATGGGAGAAACGTAACCATAGTTAAAAATCATAGGAAAACAACCTATAGGACTAGCTGTGGGTAGCAGTTGGTTCTCTAGCTCATCTTTCTCTAGAAACTCTACTTGTAGGGATTAGATTTCATCAGGTAATAAGTCTCTTGGAAGGCCATTAGAAATAGTACATCTAGGACTTGTTTGAGGATTTAAATCACCTATAGGCTATAGGTATTTTTTTCTTTGGTAGGACAAGTTTTCTTGAATTATAGTAGCATATTAAAATATTTAGTTTGCACTTGCACCACTGCACTAGTGTTTTCTTGTTTTTTGTTAATCTTTTATCCTATAAACACCCTTTTATCTATTCAGTCATCACTGTAATGACATCATTGTGCCCCCTAGGAATTTTTCATAAAGACTTCATGGCCTCGACCCAAGTTTCCTTTAGGACATCGTACTCCTCCCTGTCGAGTTAGAGTTGTTACACAGTAATTTGTCACCGTTTGTCACCGTTTGTCATCATCCCTGTTACCCCTCTCCTGCACCTTGGAGGGCTCGTTCCGGGACTTGTGAGAAGTGACAAGACTTGAAACCACTTGCATCATTCCCCTCTGAATATGAGCTTCACATGCCCTGAAGACATCTCCTGCAGCTTTCCCATAAAAATAGCCCTTTTTACATTAGCGTGGGTTCACTGTGTTCTTCCCACGCCAATGGGGAAAATCCTCTAAAGAGGGTGCGCCTATAGCGCTCTGTCCCAGAGTCGCAATCGCGCTGACCTATTTGGGCAAAGTTTTTAACAAATGAACTTCCGAAAGTTCTCTCCAACTCACTCACCAACTGGATCTATGTTAGGTGAGGATGGTTTGGCTTCGAATCTCCTTGAATGGGAAGTAGTTTGCCACCCTTCCATGGAAGTTTCCAAGTGATGAAGCCAAATCCATGATTGTTGTGATTGATCTTATCTTTTCCTCTTTCATCTATAAAAGCTTGTCTCCATGCCTTGAGCAAGCTAGTGGTGGTGGTAATACTGGTGCTGAAAACAAGATATCAAGAGATTAGAGTTGCAAGAGCCTTCTTTATGTCCATAAGGCTTAACCTAAGTGAGGAGATCTTGTCACTAAAGAGAGAGAGGCTTGTTCCCCATCCCTTCAAGCTTTACAAGACTTGTGTAGCTAAGCACCCAGCCAAAGGAGTACTTGACGTCAGGACTATGGTTGTATTCTCCTTTGTTGATTATTAATAATAGATGACTATCATTATGGTTCCACTCTCATTGTCTTTGTAATGATTGATGTTGAGTTATATCCTTCCTGACTGATGTATAATTGCATTTATTAGATTTCACGCTTTTGTTTGTGTTTTTCTCTTTGTGTGCAGGTGTCCATTCACAGAAATCACGGAGGACTGTGACCGGCCAAAGCAAAGGAGCGAGGGCGACGTCTCTTCTACGAACAATAGCGTTAGGAATCCAAGTAGGTCTTCATCACCTACCTTTTATTTGCAATTAGGGACTTGCGTGGTAGCATTGTTTGATTGTTGCTAGACCTGTTCTGGGCTAGTATGGATCGCCTCTATCCGTAGAGGGGATTTACCTCTCCAACAATTTGGCGACTCCACTGGGGAGTTTAGCTTGTTGTCTGATTTGTAAACTTTAGACGGAGCCTGAAGTACGACCAGATAGCCTTCGAAACACTATTTCTTTGCATTAGTGAAGTAGATCAAAGCCACTTCAGTCAATCTCCGGTTTGGTTTACGGACTGAACAATTTGGAGTTTGTCTTGCCTCTTTTGTTTTCTCTTGTTTGCTTGCTTGGATAGCTTTCTGGATTGAATTTCTTGCTGCCTCTTGCTTCTTGGCCCACCTAGATACTATAAACCAAGCTTTGGACCGCTTGTTTTTTTCTTTTTGACTTGGCAAACTTTATTAGCGCGGATTTTCCTCTGACAGTCGCGCCAGTGGCACACGTTGCTAACTGACAACCTGCGCCAATCCCTTTATAGCGCGAGTTACAGCCTGATAGTCGTGCCAGGCCTGTTAACCTTTTCAATTCGCTTGTTTGCCAGCCTTCTGAGCTTGGATTTGTATCTTACCACATCTTTTTCAATTGCTGGAGTGTGTTTGATCCTTGTCTGACTGGTCCTTAACCTCCATCCTTCGGGTGTTTGCTTCTTTCTACCGATTTCACACCCTAGCCCTAGGGCATCTAGTGGCCGTGTGTGTCGAGCCTTCCGTAGGAGTCTTGAGTTTCTTGATTGTCCAGTCAACTTTGCGATTGCTTTTTGCACTTGTTTAGTGATTGTTGAAGTGTTTTTGGGTGATTTCCGAGTGACTTGCTTCTTTCTTGCTTGGATTTCATTTTAGCCTTGTTTGAGATTGGATCACATAGCTTGTACAAGCCTTTGTTTTTCTTTTGGTTTGGAAAACTGTTTTGGTGTCTTGGGAATTTCATTGTGTTCTCATTGAGTGAGTTTATCTCTTTTACTCAGTGTTACTGTCTTTCAAAATTCATCTTAGTGCATTGTGCCTTTGAAAAAGAAATCGAACAAATCTCTTTTGCATTCAATAGTTAATGGGAAATGGAACTTTTCGTTGATTTGTATTCTTAAAAGAAAAAGTTTTATTTATTTGCCATTAGCTGCATTAGGCTGTTTGATCGATTGTGCTCATTTTGTTTGATTGAAAATTCTTAACCCTCTCGTAGTTAGTATTCATTGAACGAAATGGTATTCTTTGGCATATAGCTTGCATCTAGGCAATTGTGAAAGATTACATATGGTAGGACCTGAAACTGAAACTTAACTGAAGATCAACCATAAAATAAACCGAATAAAATTAAAAACGCATTGGAAGATAACGCTCACATTCTATAGGTCTAGGCTAGGGACGTGCTCCGGCGTCGTTAAACCTAGTCACTTTTGTTCTCGCATTAAGGTTGGGTGATTCCTCCTTGTGTGATTAAACTGTGGTCTAGTACGGACTTGTGCTCCCACGTATCGTCGTGTATATATGGGGAGACTCCACTAGGTTATCATCCTTGATCTGTAGGAAGCCGTGTCTGCCGCCTTACAGCCCGTAACGCACCGAACACAGCATTCGGGAAGATTGACTGCCGTACGGAAAGTCCTTGGCTTTCATATGATCGCTAAGGTGTATATGCAGTTTTACGGATTTTCTGGTAAACCCCTTGCCTAGTTTCTCTAGAGCAGTCACTTTATGATCCTTTTCGGACTCCTTAAAAGAAAAGGCTCTATTGAGCATTTGTCACTTCGGGCTCATTAAATATTTGAAGGCGACTAGAGTCATCTTTTGTCCTTTTCTCGACTCTTAAAAGATGAAAAGGTCAAGTTGTGTCCTAATGTCTTAAAAATTTATTCGACCACGATTACATTTACCTTGTTAGATCTTGTTTGCGTTTAGTTTTGAGTAGGGTCTCTTATCGTTAGCTTGTCTAGGATCTTTGTTTGATCATCCTGGCGGATCCATCGATCCCGTCCCCCGTCCCAAGTGACCAAGGGTCTCCTTCTTCTGCTGCCCCTGAGACACCGGTTTGTACTGACACTTTCCCTGTTATTCCAAGTGCCCAACCATTGAAATCTCGTGCTCCAGAGGACGAGCTTTACGACTTGTTTTGGAACCCCGTTTGGGAGCCTTCTGAAGAGGATTTTCCCTCTACTCCTGTTGGTGTTTCATCTCCGATGGCTTCTTCCGACATGGAGGATACATCTCCTGTATCGAGTGGAACGCCCATTATATCGAGTATTGATACTCCCATCCCGGCTACATCCCCAGTTATCTCTACGCCCTACACTGTTACACCTCTCGGTATCACAGTGCCGGCGCGCTATAGATCTCTAAGGGATACTATGGGCTCTGCGAGTTCCTCTTCTATGTGGGATAATAACATTGTTCCCACTACGGGACCCTTTGTTTCCCAGGTTCACCATACTGCTGTCACATCAGTTCCAACCAATCTGACCGTTTGTGTCGCGTCATCGACTCCAGTTGCTAGTGTCGTTACGACATCTTCTGTTGTAACTACTATTGCCGGCCCATCCCGAGGCTCGGTATGTAGTGGTGCATCAGTACATGCTGCTAGAGTTGCTCATCCTGTAAGTGGTGCCCAACCTTCTTCTGATCCTAATTCAGCAGGGGGGCCATATTCTCAGTACTTACATGCTGTCCAAAACCCAGGTGGGCAAGCCCCTTATTATGATCCTGTCAATCATTATTTGTATACCTCCTTGCCAACTGAGCCCGCTGTTGAGGGTACAGTTCCATTGAATGTGGCTTGGGGTACCACCGGATATGGTGGTGGCCAATTCTGTCCAGGTTAAGGGCAGCCATCCCAAGGACCACCCTACCAGGGTCAACCATCCTACTCGCAGCCTAATCATGGGCAGCAGTATTATGGCCAGACCTATCCAGGTCAACCTGGAGGCTTGCAAGGACAACCCTATCAGGGACAACCTTTAGCCTCTGGTGGTTCATCTTATACATATCTTGGGCAACCTTCTGGAGACCCGGGACAACCTTATGCTCAGCAAGGACAACCTGGGCCCCAGCAAGGATACCCTTCGGGTCAACCCTATGGGAACCCGGGACAACCTTATGCGCAGCAAGGACAACCCGAAAACAAGCAAGGCTACCCTTCTGGGCAAGGTGGCCAGCCTTACGCACAGCAAGGCCAGCCCACTGCTCAGCCTAGTCAGCCATCTGGTCTACAAGGACAACCTTCAGTTGCGCAAGGACGGTCGATCGCCCAGCAAGCTCAATCTTCTGGGCAAGTAGGTCCATCTCAGATCCAACCAGGAAAACCTTCTAGCCAGATGGCCCAACCTCAATCTTCGCAAGGATATCTCTCTGGGGCGGCTCAACCAGGCATGCAGATGGTTCCTGCTTCACAGCCTCAACCTGGTTACCAACCCCAGAATCAAACTGTTCTCCAGCCACAAGGTGGGTACCAATCCCAACCTTCTTATCAGATACCGCCTAGTTCCCAGGCTCAATATAGAGCCCAGCAACTATATGGATACCAGCAACCCCAGGGGAAAAATCAATTTGCCCCGTATCAAAATTCCCAACAGCCGCAGGTCAACCCTTATCAAAATTATCAGCAACCTACAGGGCAGTATGGTAACCAATGGGGCGCTGGGGGTAGAACCAGTATCAACCATCCAATTACGAATATAACCCTTATGGACAAAGTTCCTATGGACAGGGTCCTTTTGGACCTGGTCCGGTCAGTGGGGGAAACCAGCAACTGGATGGAACTCTGGCCCTACCTCATATCCGCAGATGTCCTTCAACCTGCAGCTACCATTTCTAGCGACGTTGGAACTGTCCGATGTGTCGAAGTTGACAAATGATCCTATTTTGCATAATCCACAATGGCCACCAGTTCCAACTAAAATACCCGGCGAATGTCCCAAATTCGACGGCAAATCCGGAGAGGATCCTCAAGCCCATGTAATGACTTATCACCTATGGTGTTCATCTAATTCATGGCTTGATGATTCGATTCGACTTCGCCTATTCCAAAGGACTCTCACTGGGTCCGCCGCTAAATGGTACATTGAATTGACCCATGCGTCTTTTCAGGACTTTAATTCATTGGCTATGGCATTCCTTACTCACTTTCAGCTACCCATTCGGTATGAGACAGGGACCCATCTCCTTACGTCTCTTAAGCAGGATACAACTACGCACATCTCTGATCATATAAATGAATGGAGAAGGTGTCGCCGGTTGATCAAGTTTTGGATTCCTGATCAACTCCTCACCGATTGGTTCATGACTTCCTTTGTCCCTAAGATTGCACTGGACATTGCTATGGGAGCGTGCGTGACTGAAGAGCAAGCGATCGCGCGTGCTCAGTACCTTGACTTAGTTTACTCTCAGTCAAGTACGTTGTATGAGTATTTGCCTGATGCCCCGAGACCCAGTACATCCAAGGCTCCACCTGTTATCTCAAAATCAAGCACTGGAAGGCTGCAGACCAGGCTAACTTCAAGTAACTATTTCAAACCAGACTTTGGCTAAAGCTTAGCCTCTTTAGCCTGAGAGGGCTCTCTCAAAGGTTATTAATGTTGATGTATGACAAGATGGCTAACTCTTATAAGACACAATGAACAGGTATGCTGACTGGACAAACTATTAAACTGATTCCCATTGGGCTTATGGAGTCACTTATACCTCAGTAAACAACAACACTATCTTTTCATAGAAATCAGGGCACTTAACATCTAAATGTTCAAACATAACTGACATGAAACCACAGTTTGCAAAGGGATACAGGAAGTCAGAGCCTGATCAATGAGTTCTGAGTGATTATGCATTTGTAAAACTATAAAAGAACATTAAAGAAATATACCATCACACATTTGAACAAGAAGATCCATTGTGAATCCTGAGAAGGAAAGCAGTCATTTGTATTACTGAAATTCTGTTTACACATAAGCCAAAACAGTCCTCTGTTTTTTATAAAATATCCAACCCCTGTTTCATTGCTGTCTCAGCTATATATAATCCTTATTCTAACTAATTCGAGTTTCCTCCTCCAGCATGAGGGGAATTTTAACTCGATCCTTATCTCTAAAGACACCTATCAACTATTTAACTATCTATTAAATACAAATAAACTGCTGACTGTAACTTTTAAAAAGTCCTAAATCAATTATGACTCTAACTCCATCTTCGTGCCATAGTGGCTGCTCCTCATCCTTTGACACTTGGTTCCCTTTAGATTTGGCTGAGCTGGATATTAAATATGCCATATTGGCCTTTAAATGCTGAATCCCTATCTGGCCGTGGTATTCCATAATTTGTTCGAACATGAACATCACCTTTTTGAGTCTTTAATATCCAAGAGAATGGAACGTGGCCACGTTTTAGATATGCCGTAGGCTGTGGTGATGGATAGGTGTGCCTTTTTCAAAAACTCCCGCTCATAAAATCAATTGTCTGACTGCGTTTTTTAAAAAACATCATCTACAGCAGTTTCGTAGCGCGCTACGAAACTGCTGTTTTATTTGAAACAGCTTGCTTTTGACATTTTCATCTTTCCAAATGATACCAGTGCCGCTGCAGGATGCATCTAACAACACCCTCTCAACACTTTCGGCAGCTTTTTTCCATCATAGTTGCGGATTATGCTGTTGCTGGGTGCTGAAACCTTCCTCCGATTTCTTCCTCTGTTGGACATATATCTCCCAAAGAACTTCAATGTCTCATCAATGAGAATCACTGGTAATGACACAGCCAGTACCAAAAGCCACTCATTCAGGCTTAAGGGTACAATGCCAAAGACTTGTGCTAGGAAGGGCACATAAAGAATAAAAAATCGGAGACCGAATGAAACAGACATAGCTAATAAGAGCCAAGGGTTAACCCATGGTAGCATTACAAGAAGACTTCCATCCTCTGATAATGCATTTAGTGAATTGAACATCTCAATTGCAACTAGCGCAGACAAGGAAAGGGTCATAGCTTGAGACGTAATTACATGGATTACCATCGAAGGAGAAAACATGTGATCCTGCCTTGAAGGGAGATACCTTAAACCCCTCCCAAGAGGAACATTGGTCCCATGTACGGAGTTGGGAAAAGCTCACAAGTGTATGACCATCTCCTGCTAAACTTATGCCCAAAAATGATTCATGAGTATACCATATCGCAAATATACCAACTGTAGCGAAGCCAACATACAGGCCAATAAACAAGTAACGGAACAGCACCCAGGCATCAATCAGAGAATCAATACTTCTTCGAGGGGGATTTTTCATGATATCTACATCAGGTGGATTGAAACCTAGAGTTGTTGCAGGTGGCCCATTAGTCACTAAATTGACCCATAAAAGCTGTACAGGGATCAATCCCTCAGGCATGCCTAGAGCTGCAGTTAGAAATATTGAAGTAACTTCGCCAATATTTGAGGATATCATGTACCGAATAAAGGCCTTCATGTTGTTGTATATGGAACGGCCCTCTGCAACAGCTGCAACTATTGAACTGAAATTGTCATCTGCTAAGACCATATCAGCTACCTCCTTTGCGACCTCTGTTCCAGTAATTCCCATAGCAATACCTATGTCAGCTAACTTCAAAGCTGGAGCATCATTTACACCATCACCTGTCATTGCAACTACTTCCCCATCATCCTTCAACATTCTCCAATGCAGTGGCATCCTTCATGCAATTCTGGTTTAGGCAACCAATCCGGATACATGTGAACCGCCCCTAAACCGAACTATGTGAGAAACTAGAGGAGGTTGCATCCAAACTAACAGGTGTTTCCATCGCAAAAAGAGCTAATATTTGAAGCAGGTGACTCTGCATTTTGTCCCTTATGATCCCATAGTTGTCGAAGTACCCTCCTCGGCCTTCAGTTCCAAAATCCTCAGAGAAAATCAGTTGCACGTTCCTTATATATTGCCTTGACCACATGGGCTCGAAAACAAGATTGGAAAACCGAAGGACAGAGAGATTTTCAACGAGTTCCTTTCCCAAATAATGATCAATCCGGTAAATCTGCTCTTCAGTTAGGTACTCCTTCAGACCTCTTGTGAGCTCAGCAGATGACTTGGAATCCCGACCAAAAGGCTTTTCAACAATAACTCGAGTCCAGCCAATAGTTGAAGATGAAGAGCGGCTAGCACATCTCACTACATCCACAAAAATGTTTGGAGGAACGGACAAGTAAAACAACCGATTCGCCACTCTCCCTGCCTCATGTTCCTTCAATTTTTTGTCTAGTTCTTTGAAGTCATCCTCCAAGTCGTATTGACCTGAATGGTAAAAGCAGCGCTGTAGAAACTGATCCATTTGTCTTCACAATTTGCCCTCTTATCAATCCTGCAAGTCAGTTTACCACTGATCATCTTGCGTAATTCTGCATCAATCATCTTACTCCGGGCATAACCAAATATGGCAAAATGCTTGGGCAGGCAGTCTTCATAATAGAGAGCAAAGAGTGCAGGGAGGATTTTCTTTTTGGCAAGGTCACCCGAGGCTCCAACAACCGTGATGCTGACAGTGGACTCTATCCCTTCCCTGGGGGAGGTGGCAGACCCGTCAACAACACCCTCTGTAGGTCTAAGGGGAAACCCAGATTCCTTCGCTTTCTCTGTTGTTGGGGGGGCTGCAGTAGAAACCACACCATCCTGCTGCGTCAACACAGCTCTGAGGCGCCACCCATTTGAGGCGGAATTTGCATAGCTGAGGTTATTTGATCTTGTTTCCGCCTTAGTTTAAATTTATACACCAGAAATTCTGCCCGTCCATTTTCTGACCAGGATTTCTCTACATTGTAAAGTCCATCATACCTATACCCACATGGCAATTCCTCACATGATCGGATTAATCTAACGGGCTGTTTCATCATACAGCTATACCTCAGGGCTTCATTCCCTCGAGTGAGCTCCTGATCAGTAATCTGTTTCTTGCTCCTGTCATGAGCATTTCCACCTTTAACCATAGAGCATGCAGAAGGAAATTCAAACGAAATGGGTTTAACATCAAATACCGACAGATTAGCCATTGAAGTAAGATGTGGGGATATTAGGGGCCCTTTGCGAGGCTTTTGTGTCCACTCTGTTAGCTGTAAACTCTCAAATAGTCTACTAAATATCCAACTCCAGCTGTCGTAGCCCCAATGACATAATATCCGATATTGAAGGTATAAATATCGTTGCACTTAATGCCATAGGTAATTGGAAGCCGTGGAATTGAAGAAAACATTTGCCACCCTCTTCAATCAAATTGATGTTCCGAATTTAAAATATTTTTGTTTTTTTTTTAGTGATAACACCACCGAAGCCATCTGCCAATGGAGTTATTGGCTCTGTGAATCTGGCCTCCAAAAAATCATCCTCGAACCATGGGAAGCAAAATTCGGATGCTTCTAAAGAAAACACTTCTCAGGGTGGTTCAAATGCTGGAAGTACTTCCGAGGTCAACGTCGTCCAGTCCACCACGACGAGTAAGGCCTCGAAAGGAAAGAAAAAGGGGAAAGGAAAAAATAAGTCTGAACAACCTAAACAGGAGTCCTCCAAACCTCCATCCGAGGAAGGAGCTAAACGCAAACCCAAATATCCTTGTCTCATTTGTGAGGAGGATCACTACACTAAAGACTCCCCAAGGCGGTCCGCAGTTAGTCGTTTGTTGAAAGGCGCTCGTGGGATTCCTGTGGTTCTTAAAGAACCTTTCCCCTCTCAACAGACTCAAATGGTGGCTGATCAGTCTTCTTCTCCCTTTGGTTCCCAAGTCTTCATGGCTGGATCTATTCCCGTTCATGTAACAACTCGAACAAAGGAGTATCGGGAAGGAGCCCGAGGTCCCCTCAAGTGCTCCTTCGTCCAGCTCTGGTCCACTCCACATCGAGAGACCAAGTACTGAAACGACCATCCGACCCCCTCCAAGAAACATAAAAGAACTACAAGCATTCCTTGGAAAGATCAATTTCCTAAGGAGATTTATCCCAAACCTAGCTGAGCTAATAAGGCTATTGAGCAACATGTTGATGAAGGATGCCAAGGTAAAATGGTCTCTTGAAACCAAACAAGCTTTTGAGAGTATTAAAACTGCCTTAACTCAAACGCCAGTCCTCACCAGTCCTCAATTCACCAAAGATTTTATCATTTTTTCTTTTGCATCCGAGCACACCATAGCTGTTGTCCTTCTAGAAAAAGATGATCAAGGTAACGAAAAGTCAATTGCTTTCTTCAGCTGAGCTTGGAGAGATGCACCCTTGAAATATCAGATTATGGAAAAGCAGGCTTATGCCCTGGTCAAAGCCATCAAAGATTTCATAATTTACATCTTATACTCCCACGTGATTTCTTATGTCCCTAACTCTGTTGTAAAGGATATATTAACTCAAGAGGGACTAGAAGGCAAAAGAGGCAAGTGGAATGCCAGCATCCTTGAATATGACATTGAAATAAAACCTACCAAGCTGATAAAAGGACAAGGTTTAGCCAAACTAATGTCCGAAACAAACTTCCAAGCCTTAACCATTAATCAACTGGACAATGAATCGAAGCTGGCGACTCCACAGATCAGTGAAACCTTTTTGCAATCCCCATGGTATGCTGATATTTGCTTTGTATTGCTAAACCTGTGTGCTCCCCCAGGATTGTCCAGAACCAAGAAAAGATTTTTAAGGATGAAATCCTCAAAGTTTTGTGTCATAGATGGTGCTTTGTTTTGGAAAAATCATGAAGGTGTTTTGCTTAATTGTTTGACTATGAATGAAACTAACAGCATCATGAAAGAATTCCATGTAGGAGACTGTGGAGGACACTTATATTGGAAATCCACGGCTGACAAGATTTTAAGGGCTGGTTATTATTGGCCATCTCTATTTGCAGATGTCAAGAAGTTTGTTGTTTCATGCCACAAATGCCAAATCTTTGAAGGAAAAAGAAAATTACTGCCATTGCCCCTTAATCCCATTTCAACCGAGAAACCTTTTCAACAATGGGGCCTCGACTTCATTGGAGAAGTTCATCCCTCTTCCTCAGGCTAGCACAAGTGGATTTTAACAGCCACCGATTATTTCACTAAGTGGATTGAAGCCATTCCATGTAGACAAGCCAACGACTCCACCATTATCCAATTCCTTGAGAGCAATATCCTTTCCAGATTTGGCTGCCCTGAGAAAATCATTACTGGCAACGCGGCTGCCTTTAAATCCAAAAGATGATCAACTTCTGCCATAAATACCACATTACCTTGGGCCACTCCACAGCTTACTACCCTCAAGGTATTGGCTTGGCCGAATCGTCCAACAAAAGCCTCATCAATATCATAAAGAAATTACTGGAGGAAAACAAAAAGAACTGGCATAGGAAACTCAAGAATGCTCTGTGGGTAGAGACACTTTCCACCAAGAAATCCATTGGGATGAGCCCTTATGAATTAGTATACGGAATGGAAGCCAAATTTCCTTCATCTTTGGGCATTCCTACTATTAAACTGTTGCAGGAGATTCATGCTGAACCAAATGACATGCAGAGAAGAATTAATCAAACCATTCATCTTCAGAAAACCAGAGAGCAAGTCTACGATAGAGCTCAAATGCTGCAAGAAAAACTCAAAAAGATGTTTGATAAGAAGGCTAAAGCAGAGGATTTCTGGGTTGGCAACAAAGTTCTGAGATGGGATTCACGAAGAGAGGACAAGGGAAAACATGCAAAATTCGATTTTCTATGGAAAGGTCCATACACTATCAGCGCTGTGCAAGGCAATAATACATATTTTCTCAGATCTCTAGATGGCAGCATAGCTGAAGAAGGCCCTGTCAATGGCTGAATGCTAAAGCACTACAATGATCCTTTTGATTGAAAAGAGCAGGCGGTGTTATTTTTCTGTACATAGAATGTTTGTATATATCAGCACTTTGATTTTATTTTTTGTAAGAATCCATGATGCTAAAGCACACAGAAGAAAGCAGGCAGTGCTTTACAATTTAACAGCAAAACAGTTAAGGGAAAGTGTTGTTAGCAGTCCAAAAGTTCAAATTAATCCAACAGTCAGCACTAAGAAGTTTCAAAGCACAGCTATAGCAGAAGAAACAAGGAAATTTGACCTGCTGTTCTTGGCTTCTCACAAGGAAAAGCCATCCCCAAGTGGAGCCACTGTTAGCCTCCTGCTACAGCAGGTTACTCATATTTCATGATTGACATTTTTACAGGCCAAATATGTCATACTTTGCATGCTGCAATGCTCCATATTTGCTAAACAGTCACCAAGGAAAGAAGGCTACTCAAAGTTCCTCTACTGCATTCCAATTTTCCAGTTTTGTACAATTCCTCAGCTAAAGGGAGTTCCAAACACCTAATCTTGGTCTCCCTCAGTTTGAAATTCCTGTTTTAGAATATAGAGAATGAAATCTGTCCAAACAGCTTAATCTTGGAAGATTCTTAGATAGGTAGGAAATCAAAGGAGCCCAACTGCTTATATGGGCCCTTGGAAGAAATAAGGGTAGTTTGTAATAGGAAGGCATAAAAAGAAAAAGTTGAAATGCTGGGTCTGCAAGTCTAAGTGCACCCAAACCAAAAGAAGAAAAAATGTTAGGTAAGTAGGCTGGGTAGGTAGTTTTGGGGTTGCAGAATCTTGATTTCTGATCAATTCTATGTTTTCAAAATATCATCTCTACTCAGGTCACAATCATCAGGCAGTTTCATGTGAAGGAGCTCAAATCAGGCATAACTAACTTCCCTTTCTTCCTCTTCCCCAAATCATTAACTAATTTCCTCAAAAAGAGGTCAAGATCTGCTTCACTCAAGGGGGATCTATACTTTCTCTACACAGCTCTATCTCCCCTTCGAAGCCTAAGATCTCTGAAACTTAGCACTTTCTTGTCATCTCCATATTAACTACTAACTATACTATGTAGCTCCCTATCTATTTCCCAATCCCCTTACTAAAAACTATGGTAATAACTCCCTTATGTATATATCCCCTCCCTCTTGTTGAAAATAACCATAAGTACCCCTGGGAATTGCTCAGTGTACCTGAAACTTGGCAAGAACCCTCATGTTGCCCCTTCAAACCATCTTCTAATGCAATGGACTCCCTCCAAAGCATAAAATTCCTTTCTAGGTTATCGGACCCCTTCCGAAGCCTCAAATACTCTTCAAACGCACATACTCATTCCTTCCGATCACAATAAACCCTTTCCGATTGCCTTAAAATTCTTCTGATCCTTGTGAATCCTCTCCAACACGATTATCACAATCGGAGGTAACTAGAGTATTATGGCTCGCTGTTGTTTCTTCCCGATGGACACTCCGCCGATGCCATCTCGCGATCAGCATATCGCGATATTCTATACCACATAGGTGTGCCCCTTTCCCTTTCGCCCGATGCGCTATCGCGATATCGGCGATCTGAGTATGACGAGAGCAGTGTTGATCGAGGACATTGAGCCAACTCTTCCTCCCTATCTAAGCTCAATTGAGATAGAGGGATCCTGGGGTTGAGGGAACTCTAGAAAATACAGTATGACCACTATATGTTACCCATAGGGTTGGATATGTTGCTCCCTTATCTTCATAGGGTCAGAGAATGTTCCTCCCATGTTTGGTTGTTGTAGAGTATACCCCAGTTAGCATCATACCCATAAGAAGGGCTTGTGGGCAATACCACTCCTCATTTGGCCAATGAGTTGAGAGTGTACTTGGGGTGTACAACCTACGTCGATTATGATGTAGGTGTTTTACCACATGACTATATAGGGTCATCAATGGGAAGATCAATAGGCAATAGGATGGGTTGAGATAATCCTGTGCAATTCCAGGTTGAGATTGAGCTCCCTGATGAGATCCCAGGGTCAAGATGTGCTCCCCTATGTTTTTGGATATCATATTTCTCGATATGGGGTTGTAGATGTCTAGCTCCCCCATGATATTTTGGTTCAAGATGTGTTCCCTGATGTGGTTACAAGTTGACATGTTTTCCTTGATTATATGCTCTCTAATGACGATTGATTGTGATATGATGGGTAGTAGCCCACTGGCAGAGATTCTAGGTAACATCCTGATGGATAAAGGGTGGTATATTAAGGTCCCCTTTGGTAAAAAATTCCTCTTCTTCTAGATTTGAGAATGTTCAACATATGAGAAGGAACAAACAAGAGATAAACATGAATAAACAAGGGATAGATTGTGATGTACATTGATGATTTGTGATGATGAGATACTCTAGGTGTTCATTTCATGATTACTACATGAAAAAGATGTTGAGGGATAATACGTGACGACACAAGAATAGCATGATATTGGCAGGTGGAATCCTCCCTAGTTGAAAGGGAGTGTTAATTTTTTCAACTATGGTCAAATTCCACCTTGTACAACTCATATTACTAAGATGATGATTGCATTAGATCCCTCTTTTCGAGAGGACCAAAATCAACCTAAAGATCACCTTATTTGGAGAACAGAAAGTTGGTTTTTGAATTTATTTATTCACTCATGTATATTAGGTTAGGTCGGCCCTAAGCACATGTTAAATTGGACAGATCAGCCACAACCCCAAGTGGACCCTCTTGAAAGCCTATAAATAGAATAGACCTAAACCTCATTTGGAAACATTGATCAATCCATCTTCTCTTCTCTTATTGTCTTGGTTTACACAGGTCTGTTAGAGGAAATTTTGCGCAAGGATCCGAAATCTCAGGGGTGAAGCTCACACTAATCTAGGGTTGTCTAATTCCTAGACTCTGGCACGGAACTAGGCCAGTTAGTCCCTGAATGCTGGCCCATAGTGGTCAGGACAACATCTAGTAAGCCCTAGACACTGGCACAAAAGCCTATTGGAGTGTTGAGGGTTTCAAAGACAATTCAGGTTATATTAGTCCTCAGACACACACACAATATGGTCTTGAGAGTGTCTGAGGTGCTATAGACACTTACATAAAAGCCTTATGAGAGAATCCAGGGTTTGAGGAAGATATGGGTATGTTTGACCTCGGACACCCTCATCTTGTTCACTTGGGAGTGTCCAGATCTATTTCAGACCCAGTCTTCCAGTTCTGCAAAGAGCGTCCATGACTGCTATAGACACTCGTACAACTCTTACTCCCTGTGTCTGGGACTCAAAGATGAGATTTCATTATTCCTAAGATTCTGCTCAGTGAAAGTAGTGTTCAACACATTGAGAGAAGTATCCAGTAGTTGACTATAGTCAGTGACAGCACACTACAGTCCTCAGAATCAGGGTTGTGATTATAAGCAAGATTAGATATGTTTCATGGATATCATAGTTGTTATTTTACATAGTTAAAGTTATGGATCTTTGTACTCTCTTTTGCTGAATCATTTAATGATTACCTAAGAAGAACAATATTTTCAAGGGTTTTCCCCATAATGGGTTTTTTCCGTGGTCTCGGACGAATCCTAGTGTCTTTATGTGTGCATGCTTTTCTTCTATTGTTCTGTTATGTTTCGCTACATTGATGATGATGATGATGATGATGTTCTTTATATATAATTGCATATGTTGATGAATAATGGTGTAGATCTAAATAATGTAATGATGATATGGGGTGAACTTAATGTATTAATGAAGAAATGAAATTATCAAAGAAAATAACAAAGTAACCCTATGAAAAATTAACAAAAAGGATCAGATCCAAATTCAATTTTAGGTCAAGGTTCCATTGGTAAGTAGTTCCATGCCAAGGTGAAAATATATCTGAGTATCAAGATATCTAGGGTTGCATAGGAAAACCTTTTTGAGAAGTGACTTTGATATAGATATGTTTTCAATAAAGGAAATTGTTAGAAAAAAAGAATCCCAAGATTTCATGTGTAGTTGATGAAGTGGCAATAATGATAGGTGGCAAAATAAAATTAATAGAAATGGTTGATGTGGAAACTAGTTGCAAATACAGGGTAGTGTGTTGGTGATGTGGCATGATGAGTTATATACATGTGGCATGGGGATGACATGTGGGAGACAACTACTGATGATGAGGTAGGAAAAAAATGTGGTCCAACGATAAAGTAACATGTGGAAGGCAAGTGGCCATGATATCACTAATTTGATGACATAGTCGATTTATACACATGATATGTGGCAAGTTATTTTGGCCCAATTGGATGGCACAAAGACCTATTTTTTGGGTGACATGTGGCACCATTCACAGGATTCCATGTGGTAATATAACGTCAACACATGATGTGAAAGATGACATAACTTGTTCTTGGGATTCACATCAAGGGTTGTGTTTGTAATATTTTCTTCTATTAATAGTATTTCAAAAAAGGATTGATGACTGGACAGTGGGCCCAAAATAGGCCAAGGTATAATATATCTAGACATTTGGGCACATCTAAGGATCCAAAAGATTTAGCCTCTAGCAAAAAGTAGAAACACCCAGTTTCTAAATTTTAGCAAAGAGGTCAAGCTTTTGCAAGTTGAAATGGTACCGTAATATAATAAAAAATAATAAAAACAAACAAAAAAGAGGAGGTGTCTGACTCATCCAACTTATCCAATGATCCAGATTTTAGGAATGGACCTAGATATGTGGGCCCTAATCCAAATTTTTGGGTCTACAGTCATAGTTGGAGGCCATATGGTTATGAACACTAACAACTAAGGCATTCTACTATCCTCTGATGATGTAAGGTCATACTTTTGAGATCATGGTCATATTAAGTAGTCATATGTGCTATTTGTTGAAGCCCCTTAGAGCCAAAAGGACAAGGCATATCTGGGTCATCTGGACTAGCTAACCAACAAGAAAAAAATTGAAAACAATATGAGTCAACTAGATGATTCTCAATTGGATGCCTTAATAAGGTTGTAGTATAAAGTTGGTTGGTGCCAGCAAATTATTCTAATAGAAAAGAAAATTTTAAAAATTTGTGGTTTTCTCCCACAAAGGTTTCAACATAAAAGGTTGAGTCCTCATGTGTTGATATGATGGTTTTTACTTTATGAATAATTTTGTTCATTGTTATGATATACATTATTTACTAATGCACTGCTATATATTCAGTTTTCATGAAATGATTTTGAAATATTAAATTTTCCATTACAATGATTGAGCCACCATCTCAGTGTATTCCTTAGTCCAACAATTAGTATCAAATCATGTTCCTTTAGGAAAAATTAGCTACTAGAATATAGGTCAAAGGGACTATGGCCAATAAAGGGAAGAGAAAGAATAAGTTGTCTAAGAAGAAGAAGGGTTGTGATTATGGGAGAAATACATCAAATCTCAAAGAAGATATTGTTAGGTCCCTATACTACTAGTGTAGCCCCTTATTATGATTAGTACAACCCCCTTATTTTATTGTTGTCTCCATGTAGTCCCCATATTGTTATTATTCTGCCCCATGGAAGCCCACTATTGTTATTGTTGTGCCCTTACAATATTATTGTTATGTAGCCTCTGATTATATTGTGATCCCTTAGACTCCTATATATAGAAAGGGGGTCTTGTCATTTTTATCATCCAAGAATTGTTCATTTGTGTAATGTAAAGGAGGTTTCCCCCTCAAAGAGGCTTATTTTGAAGTCATTGATCTATTTCTTCTTTTATTTTGTGAGTTGGTTGCATAACAAATATTTTCTCCATGGTCATGAACGTTGAAAATAGACAAAACGAGGAATTAGGTATATTGTTTCAATTATGGTAATTGTAGGTTTTAACCCCGTACATAAATTACCTCCATACGAGTTCTAAGAACAGAAAATAAACAATGCGAGAGCATAACACATAAAACACATATACACAGATATTTTCCCCTAGATCCCAAAACCGGGACTACCAACTTGATTTTTCATTATGTTCCTTTCAATGTTACAATACATATTTATACATGCTGAAGCATCCAATACCATGGACCAAAAACCATTGCCTCCAAAACCATGTGTGAAAACCATGCACAAAACCATAGGTAGGTTCGCCCAACCTAATATAGGGTCCAAAAAAAAATTCCCTGAGGAGCTGCCTCGTACACCGTAGAGGGGGGCTAGCTGCCCCCCTCAAACCCCTTGTGACTCCCCCTCAACACAATCGGTGCAACAAAGGAGGGGCTCCGCCCCCCTCTAATCCCTCAGTTAACCAGGGGAGGTAGTCATGGAAAGAATATAATAAAACCCAACATTCTCCCACTTGTTGTTTTCTTTCCACAGGGGGCCACATGAGAGCTTAGTCATTTATCTAGCCCTGCAATGCCCATTGTTTCTCTACACCAACAAAACTTCTTAGTGCTCATAGATTTTGTTAATGCATCTGCAATATTCTTCAAAGTGTCTACCTTTACCAGCAACACCTTTTTGTTTTCTATCATATCCCTCACAAAGTGATACTAAACATCAATGTGCTTTGTCTTTGAATGATAAGTAGGGTTATTTGCCAAGAAAAAATGCACTTCGGCTATCACAGTCTATCCTTATAGCTCCTTGTACTAACCCCATACTTAAACACAATCTTTGCAACCAAACTGCTTCCTTTCTTTCATGAGTGGCTTCCATGTATTCTTCCTTTGTAGTTGATAATTACACTACAGATTTTTTCTTACTCATCCAACTGACTACACCTCCAAATAGGTTAAACACATACCCACTTGTAGATCTTCTCTGAACTAGATCTCTAGCTCAGTCTACATCAACAAAGCCACAAATATCCAACACTCTGTCCAATCCTGACATTCCTTGGTAGCACAAACCATAATCACTAGTGCCACGCAAATACCTGAAAATACGCTTCACTGTTGTCCAGTGCTCCTTCCCTAGTTTGACATAAAATTTCTCAATACTCCCATTGCATGTGCAATGTCTGGTCTAGTACAGACCATTGCATACATCAAGCTACCGATTGCACTTGCATATGGAACACGGGACATGTCCTCTTCTTCTTATTATGTCTTGGGACACTATTTAGTATATAACTTCACACCTACAAGAATATGAACTATTAGTGTTAGTATTTGAAGCCTTCCACCAGTGATCAAACATGCTCTTACAAAGTGGTCTTAGGGTGTCAAGGTCAAATTTTGTCATTTCAGTGAGTCTTCAAATAAAATTTGGTCACTAGGTATTAGGTCTAGGATTTGTTTTCACTTCTTTCAAAGTTGTCCAAATTTCAGTCCATGTCACCATTCAGATGAGTGTACCACCATTCAGAGAGTTGTCATCATCATTTCAGGTTCCAATGGGTCATTTTACACCTTGTTCGTGCTTGATTTGTACTTGGGTAAGGATCATTTCCCTCTCCTAGGGTTTTCAAGGTAATTTCTCTTGGATGGTCAAATCATCAGAAAAACTTGTATCCTGATGCTCATACATCTTCCCCTATCCTTAATGTACCATCTTAAGCACTTCCCATCACTGATATCCCTCAAATTCATCATTTTCCCACAAACCCTAGCGACTTGCTACAATTTGACAATTTTCTAGGCTAGGCCTGTGTTTTTCCCTTTTGGACCCCTTCCCCTCACTCAATATTTGGAATTCTACTTTCCCTTACTTCCTAACATCCCTCCCTACGTTCCAAAATTTTCTCAAGAATTTAGAAGCCTCTTAGCCCCTTCATTTCCCTTCATTTCTACAAATCCCCTGTTCCACACATCGGGATAGGTCTTACTCAAATGATGTTTCTGAGAAAGAAAAAATGAATTTTGAAAAAGTAAGAGACTTTTTCTTCCATTATAGTCCAAGGCAGAAAAAACTCCTTCACTTTTTACACAGGTGTCATGGTTTTAGAGAAATGTCAAAAATACAAGTTGCCTCAGGAGAGTTAATGCACCTTTGGAGTGACCTTGGGAAAATC
The DNA here is from genome assembly GCA_000404065.3 of Pinus taeda. Lineage (NCBI taxonomy): Eukaryota > Viridiplantae > Streptophyta > Pinopsida > Pinales > Pinaceae > Pinus > Pinus taeda. Next base: position 148,320 of record APFE030691986.1, on the reverse strand, counting down.
AAGATTTCTCCTAGCCTGGTTGACCAAATGACTTTCTTGATGAGTCAAATAATAATTAGACACAAAGAGATTTCGAATGAGCTATCATGAGCTCAATTTGGAGTTGAGGAATACCTTTAAAAGTTGACTGCAACAACACTCTGCATTTAGGTAGCCGCATTTTGCAGATTTTGTCTAGTCTTGGGAGATTTGACTTGTGACAGGGAAAATGAACTCCAAATTGAAAAATTCAAGATGTTTTAGAAAGTGAACTCAATAATATTTCCAACGCGATATCCTGTGCCCAATTTGGACTCAATCAAGGCCTCCAAAAGTGGTATGAAAAAAGGCATTGCGCACCTGTCAGTTGGTGCTGCGCATTGGATGGTTCCTCTCAGTGAAAAATAACACTGGCACTGTGCATTAAATTGATGCTGCAAACCTATTGGAGGGCATTGCGCACATATTAAACCCTCCCAAAAACTGATCCAAATCACTGCAATTTGCCTTAATTCTCCAAATTTTCCTCTTGACAAGTAAGTAACAAAATTATTCTTATTGAAAAAGGGTTTTTTGCATCAGTCTATTGTAATTGTGTTTATCAAAAACCAAACCCTAGTTTTCACAAAGCCTCTCATAAAATTTAAAGCTCATTCATACATTGTTGTCATATCTCATCCATTGGTTGTCCCCCTAAAACCCTATTCCCTCGATCCTATTACACCCCACTCATTCTCCCCCTAAACTTCATTCCCTCATATAAATTTCCCTAGATCTCATCTCTTCATACAAACTTTTCAAACCCTATGCTCTATCAAATCTCACTCATATCCCTATTTCCTCTCACTCATTCCCTTTCTTTTGAAAATCTCTTCATACTGATCATTCACCTACATTATCTTTCTTTCCCAACAAGCATATACAGCCAAATGAGACAATGGATAGTGATAATGAGACTGGGGAAGAGACCCTCAGTGACAATTCTAGGGAATTAAACTTGCAGCAGAGGAGACCTTACAAAGGAGGAAAGATAAACAGGGACGAAGCTCATCAACCTTAGAGAATTACTTGCTTGTCCCTTTTCCATCACATGTTTCCAAAATCAGTCTTGTTATGAGTTCTGTGAAATGGTGGAGAGGGTCAAATATCACTATGAATTAGCAAGCATATTTGTGTCACAATTGGACAATAATGAAGTACAACTTGTCGACGTCACTTTCACTTTGTCACCTGCCATTATTTCAGAGGCTACAGGCATCCCAAACATAGGTGAAAAACGGAACAAGGAGAAGAACAAATTAGAAATTCTTGTTGATGCCTTCTTAGCTCATCATAGCAGTGCTTGAGGGTGCTCTGTACCAAATTTGGGGCAATTTTGAGAATTTTTTGTCAGTTTCAAATTTTGAAATTAGAAAAACAGGAAAATCCAATAGGCACGCAACACCACTGACGCTGTGCTTTTGATAGGGACACCTTTTGCAAAATGGCTTTGCATTTTTGGAATCAACATGAAAAAATAAGAAAACCCAAAAATATTAAGAAGATTTGGACAATATCTTGGCCACCAAAAGGGCAAAAAACACCCAAAAAATGCCCTCTCTGCCACTTTTTTTTACCCAAAGGAAGCAGTCATGCGAGAACCAACTTTTGGAGGGGCAAATGACTCCAAATTAGGAAATTAAAATTGTTCCAGAAACTAGACAGGAAGGGATTTCTAGCAAGCCATCTTGGGCCTGATTTGGATGAGTGGAAGACCTTCAAAATTACCTCGGAAGTGGAGCTGCGCATTAAATGAATTTTGCTAGTTTTTGCTAGGAAAGCCAAATTTCTCCTAGTTTTCTTTATAGTTGACTTTTTCTTGCTCTCTTGGTGAAATTAGCATGGTAAATGATGTAACTTGAAGTAATTATGGATTTAAAACACTTGATAGGGTAGATACATCAAGTTAAAGGTGGTTTTGAGTTGAATGAATTGGTTTTGTCAGTTTTAGAGGCAAGTTGTTTCACTGCCTACTTTTGTGTTCCTAGTTTAGATATGGTTGAAACCACCCATTTTCTCATGGATTTGACCCCCGACGGATAGCTTAGATGGTTTTGAGGTCTATATGATGTCTTTTTTCAGTCATTTGCAAGGGTTGGACTTTTGTGGAAGTGGTAGCAGTCATTGAACATTTGTATCTGCAGCTTGGCAAGGAATAAAACCAGGTTTCACAGCTATTTTTGTGGGATTCTTGTGACAATGAGTTTATGTATTGTTTCTTCTTTATAATGTGCTTTTCTTATGTTTTATATGTATCCAAATCTATCTTTCTCTTCTAAAACTAAATGAATCAAGGTGAATAGGCAAAATACATTGTTGTGCTTTGTCTTGGGAATGCATTTGGTTTTCAATGTTTTCAACTGTTTGAAGAGGACTCATAGTTTCTTTATGCCCTCCTCAACTCCTCAACTATCTTAAACTACCATCTCAATCCATTTCTAGTACATAAA
>APFE030691986.1:117947-135374 GCA_000404065.3 Pinus taeda | reverse complement strand
AAAAATAGAAGTCCATCTTTTTTTCCCAACTTGATCAATCATCCATAAACAACAACCTGCAATCCATAGACATGATCCATATGTCTAAAAATAGACTTGCGCCAAAAATAGCCTGCGGGCCCACTTAGTGAAGGTGACTCTTTTCACTAAGCTCCATCATCTTGTTGCAGTCTCAACAAGCATTTCTTGTTGCACACTTTTCAACACTTCAGATTCAAGTGGTAAGGCCTCTGTTTCACTGGCTTCACGTTAGGTTTTATGGTGATCTTCATCATCCCTAAGTCGCCAACAATCCCTTTTAAATTCGTAATTTTGGTCGAGAATAAGTCTTGGTATTCACGGAGTAACTCAACGACCTTATCCACTGTGGCATCATCCCAATAGTCACCGAGCGTTACATACTTTAGTTCCACCTCCATCCCAATGTTTACCTGCTTCAATTTTAGTGGCGTGGTGATATCAAGATCCTCAATCAATAATCCTCGAACCTCACGACAACCTTGAGTTTCAGGAATGTTAATATTTCGTGGGTCATCATCACCCTCCTCAATATTTGCATTGTAACACTCCAACGCGCAACTCAGCTGTGTCATCCATTCTGTTGAAGAACTTCCATTGGCTCCGGGGGTATTTTGAAGATAGCTACTTTTACTGCTTGTAACGCATCATCCACAGTATCCCACCAACGATCTTCAAATGTGAACATTGATAGGAATCCTTCGCACAATATGTCCCATTTGCTCATGCCATGGCGGAGCTCCATCTAAGTATAACAATTCATGGGTATGATATCCAGAGTATGACAGAACAAATGCACCCATTCAGGTTGTGTCTCTGCCTGATAGACCTTGGTCCATTTCGCGAGGTGTGTACATGGACCATACCATCCATCATACTTCTCTGTTAGTTGCATCTGCATTTTCCCAAATCGTAGGGGCATCATCCTTTGGCAATCACGCCAGTTCTCAAGACTCCTCTGATGCGCACCCCACCATCTTGCGGGCATAGCACGTAGTTCCCATTTCAAAGCAACGAAACACTGTTGTTCTGGCACCTCTTTTTCAAATTTTTTTATGAATTTGTCCACCACTATCAACCCTTCATACATGGGTAGATACCTTACCTCTGTTGTCACACAACGTAGTGACTTTATCATCATATTGTAATTTAGCGTGGTTACCTCGTGTAACTGGTTCTGCAATCGTTCTATTTCTTCATCTGAATCTGAAGTGCAAGAGCTTTCGTTCTCCCACGAAATCCTGCCATCCGTTATAGGATTCACCCAGTCCTGCTCGCGCGTGGTTATCTTGTAGATATGGTCTAGATCATCATCACTATCATCATCGCGCACCGGTTTCTTGTAGTGCGATCCTTCCGCAAGGTCTAGAGGTACCACTACGCGTAGTGACCTTTTCTCAAAAATCATTTTGTGCTTCTTTAGATTTATCACTCTATTCATATCAGTGGCCCAATCTATTCCCAATAGCACGGTGTAGGGATTGATGTCATCGAAAATATCTATCACTTCAAAATCTGCAAGCACGCTTGCACCTTCCATGTCTATCATTATTCCCTGCAATCTTCCCATCAGTTAGGATCTTCTACTGGTTCACCATTCACAGTTGAATAGGGGACCACTGCAATGTGGGCTTGCCCATGCACTACCATGTCTGCTTTGGCATTACATTCGCGTTTGATCCTAGATCCAAAATTACTCCCCTATTTTCACAGTCAATCTCGTTTCCCTTCCTGTTCGTGATGTGTGCTTTTCGAGCTTCTGGACTATGCGTGGTTCTCCTGACCTAGCACACCTAGTGATGCGTTCATGCAGTCCCTTCACAGTGTTGCTATTGCGCAACAGTTTCATGCATGTCTCCAGAAAGGTAGTAAGAATTGATGGGTCCATCTCCAGTTCTAGTTTGTCCTTACTACCTGAAGTGGAGGCCTTCATGAAGCTCTTCGTAGCTTCCAAGAATGTACCCTTCGTGCACTCCAAATCGAACTATGGTTCCTTTGTAGGAGATTTTTGAACCCAGGGTCTCTCTTCGGGTTGCCTGCCCTTGTCATCTCCTATCGTAATACCACTTCGGAGCACGATGTTTACATTTTAGTCGTCTTCACGTGGCTCAGACCTCATCATTTGTAGGTTCTGATTCGTGGGAGGTTGGAGTATTCCTTTATCACACAACCTCGCTATCAGTGTAGGGCAGTCCTCCGTCTCATAATCAAACTGGGTACAATATAAACATGATGCTCTCTTCAGATTTGTGCAATCGCAGGCATAATGCCATGATCCTCGACAATTGTAACAAATCAGTTGTTCGCGACCCCTTCCTAGTCCCATTCCACCTCAACCTCATCCGTGCCCCTTAAATCTAGTGCGCGCCATCCCTGTATTTTGATCGAGGGCTTGTGTTTCAGTCTGAACTATGTAGGTAGGAGTCTGATCCATCATTAGTTCATAACTTCTATAGGTGTGTTCATCATGGCCTACTGATCTGCATAAATTACAGAACAACTGCTGGGACGTCTGTACATACTTTTGTAATAGGTGACAATTATCTGTAGCATGCTTTCCTCCTATCTGAAAAATCGCACACCATAATGGAGGTGCCACACTCAATCTTGCTTGTGGTTCTGGTCTTAATGGCATCGACCCTCCTCTTGCTAGGTAGTTCGCGAAAATGGGACAATGGTCCTTGTCATGCACCTGGCCTTTGCATGTTATGCACCATACCTCCTCGCGCGCTTCTAGGCGAGTTGTCCTATCCTGTTTCAAACTTTGCATTTCCAAACACAAATTTTTTAGTTGCGTGTGGATTTGTTGGAATCCAAGGCCAGGATCTTGTATTAGGGTCTCGTACAGTCTCATTGTAATCTCCAAGGCTTTCACTTGGGTGGATAGCTTCTGCTGTGACAGCACGATCCTTAGATGCGGTGTTAGTGATGCTACAAACCATGCACGGTGTTGTCCATCCATCAAGGTCATGTTGGCTTCATGAATCATGCTCTTTAATCTCTGATCCATCTCCCAGGGGGTCTCACCTAGTAGCATCGCGATTTTTTTAAACCTGATAGTCCACTGCGTCTTTGATTTTGGCCTGCTAAATTCCCTATTCAGTGCAGCTTGGATATCTGCTATCCCCGCGTTTGGATGGTCATTAGAATGCTTAATGTACCATGTCAACACGTGATCCTGCAACACACTTACCAACATTTCCTTCTTTATATTTTCATCCATGACTCATTGTGATTCCCATACAACTTTTACTACGAACCAAAATTGGTATGGATCTTCATTCCCCACTCCTTTCAACACCGGAAATTTTATTGCGCTCGCCATATTGAACTGTGGTGGTGGCGGAGGTGGTGTGGGTGGAGATGGGGGTGAAGATGGTGAAACCGGTTTTGGTGTAGGTGGACGTGGTATGCATGGAATTCACTATCTTATCAGACTAATCACACTTCTTTGTGAAACTTTCAGGAGTTCTTCCTTGCTTTCTTGTCCAGGTGAAATTAAGGGGCTAGTTTCTATCTCTGTGTTATCCTTGTTTCTATAGATCCTCCCACTTCGTGTAGTCCCAAACATCCATTTATTTGCATAGCCCATTTTTCACACAGTAGCACTTTAATCCAAGTGTTCAAAGATTTAATGTACCTACCTCGTGGTCCTTTGAGGAAACGCCGTTCCACCTCGTTGTAGCTGACTAACGTGTCTACCATGAATTCGGTGATAAACCCCCTATAATTCGATCGAGCCAATGGTCCATAATGCGCACGATCTTATCTTCTAATGCTTCTAGTCTGTGCACCAATTCTAGAGTCCACATAATCGGTTTGTCGAGCCTACACCTTCCCTGACTGTCTGCTAGCTTTGTGATCCACTCATATAACTCAGAGGGGAAGGATGCAAAGAAAATTTCGTGGATTTCCATATATAAGTAGCGTTCTAACCACTGTCCCTTTGATACTCACGGATTCCTATTTTCCTGCGCCACAAACTCGTGAATCTTTTTGTCCATCCACCCTTCAATTTCTTTCTTTGTCGGATTCCAGTGACACAACATTAGACATCCCTTATGCAGATCCTGGTCCCAGCAACAGAACCATTCTTTGGCTTATATGGGCCTGACCCAGGTTCGAAGGTGATTTAGCCAAACAAATCCCAGTATTACTGGCCCTTTTGGCAACAATCTGTGGAACAAGGACTGAGGTCTCACCCTAAGTAGTATGGGAGGGTGTTAGAACCAAGTTTCCACACCCTGGGGATGTCAGATGAGCTCAAGTGGTTGGCAGTTTGACCCTGTGTGCACGTCGCTACGCACACTTACCCGTTCCTCGCAGCTTGAGGTGATGCCTTCGTGTAGCCCTACTCGGGGACCGAACAGTGATATTACCCAAGTCCTTACTAGTAATCCAATATTAGTTGATTAACTTAGCTTGTTTGTATGCTTTCATTTATAGTTAACAATATTCACGATTCATACAAGTGCACGCAGTAAAGAAACATTATATTCGCAAACGATATCAAACATGTAATAACTTAGAATAGATACACAGAATTGGTAACAAAACCTTTCTTTGTTAATCTCTTCTTCAATTACAGATTTGACTCCACCCTGCACACTCAGCTGTATGGATCCGCACACTCAGCTGCGGACTCTACGAGGCCTCTGCACACTCAGTTGTAGAGCCTTTTCCTACTCTACGACCCAAGACATGCTTCGTACTTTGACTTAATCTTTAATACCTTTCATGCCCATCCTTCATTAGATTGGATGTCTCTTTAAAACTTAGAGCCTCGCTCTATTAACCATGGGTAGGCCGACCTTACATTCAAGACTAAGGTGGACATCCCTATGACTCTAACATACATTTCATGCCTGCAATTCGCAGAGCTTTACAACAATATCAACTCAAAAACTTGGGCTCTGAGCCCCAAAACATGCCGTGGGGGGATTCCATGCCCAACATGTTCTAACCCTTCCACCTTGCAACTTCAACTTTACTTTTCCACGACCAATGATTCTAGCCTTCCTATCATCCCCTAAGAAGACATCACCACCATCATATTTCTCATACTCGCAAAACCGCTCTCTATGGGGAGTGAAGTGAAAGGATGCATCTGATTCAATCAACCATGCCTCATGATCTACATGTGTACTTGAAGAAGCCAAGTACACATCCCCACCTTCATCTGAGGTGGTTTTAGCCTCTTCAAAAGGAGCATCATTAGATCCCTTTCCTTTTTCAGGAGCTTTAGATTTATAGTCCCTTTTGTAGTGCCCTTCCTTTCTGCATTTCCAGCACACCATAGTTACAAGTTTTCCTGTAGATTTAGATCTCCTACTAGATGACTTATTTTTGTTTCTGTTATGGGACTGTCCTCATACAAACAAGGCATCACCATTATGGCTCTCCATATTTTTCCATCTCATCTTCTCTGTAAGTAAGGATGAGACTATTTCATCAAACTAGAAGGAAACTTCATTGCTACCTATGGGAATAATCAGACTATCGCATGAATCCGGTAGTGAACACAACAAATTGATGCACTTATCTTCATCTGAAATTTTAATATCAATAGATAATAACTGACTTACCACAATATTAAATGCGTTCAGATGCTCTGTCACTAAGTCTCCATCTTTCATCCTCAGGTTATACAGCTTTTTCCGTAGGAACATTTTATTCACTAGAGACTTAGATTGTTACAAAGTCCTTAATTTGTCCCACAAAGCCTTATCCATAGCTTCCCTTGATACATTCAACAATACTAAATCTGAGACACACAATTGTATTGTGCTCTTTGCCTTACGATACAACTTCTTCCATTCTTCATCGAAAACTCCCATTGGTTTAGTACCCGGATCTACTGCGATCCACTAATGTTTATCCACCAATAGATCCTCCATATTGAGTTTCCACAACTCAAAACTCTGACCATTAAATTTCTCGATCTCTTCTTTCCACTACTCGCCATCTTCTTTCACCACTAGAATGGATCCCGCAGATCTCCCACTGAATAGGGTCTACCACAGGCCCAAGTGAAACCCCTCAGCAACAAACGTGCCCCCTTGAAGCCAAAACAACTCTAATACCAAATGTAGGTTTTAACCCCGTACAAAAATTACCTACATATGAATTCTAAGAATGGAAAATAAACAATAAGATAGCATAACACATAAAACACATATACACAGAGATTTTCCTAGGATCCCAAAACCAGGACTACTAGCTTGATTTTTCATTATGTTCCTTTCAATTTTACAATACATATTTATATGTGCCAAAGCATCCAATACCATGGATAGAAAACCATCGCGTCCAAAACCATGTGTGAAAACCATGCACAAAACCATAGGAAGGTCTGCCCAATCTAATATAGGCACAAAAAAATAAATTCCCTAGGGCACTGCCCCGAACCCCGTAGAGGGGAGCTACTCACCCCCTTCAAACCCCCTGTGACTCCCCCGCTACGCAGCGAAGGGGGGCCTCCGCCCCCCTCTAACCCCCCGGTTAACTATGGGAGGTAGTCGCGGAAAGCATATAACACAACCCAACAATAATGAAAGTCACTATACTTTTATGTGTCCATGTCCTGTTACAAATAATAAATATTTTTCACCATCTAATTGAGATTATATTCTCAAAATAAAAAGCTAAAGGAAAAGTTGATAAGCTATAATAAAAGTATAAAGAGGAATCAACCACTATTTTGAAGACTCAAGAAAAGTTGAAGATGCTTTGATGGGTAAACAAGAAAATATTGATAGGGGATTTACTCAATGAACCTTTGACATATCACATGGGTTCGTGGCATACTAAACGATACCTTTAATTTGAGTAAATATTGGAAAACACCTATAAAATCACAATATTTAACCCCCTACCAATATAAAATGAATACACCTTCCTAGTTTTAAAAACCCCTAATTTCACTATTTATTGTAGGTATCCATTTTTTCATTAACATTTTTATACCCCTTTGTATTTTTTCATTAACTTTGAGCTCCATTTTCTTTACCTGCTAATTTAAAAACCCTTTACCCACTATTATATGTTGAATATATTATATGATTTTTCCCCAATATATATCCCCCAATATGAATGCACATTGTATATTATTGCTCCACCAATGAAGTACCCATGAAAATCTTAAAGATCAACATATGGTGTTGAGAAAGATAATGTCACAAAATTCTATTTAAAATAAGCTCACTTCCACTCCATAAGAAAGAAGGAGTTTCATAATTTTCAATAAAGACTACAATAAAATATTGAATAAATATGAAAAACATGATCAAGAGAAAGCAATTCCGAAAACCTATCTAAAAGTAGCAAGAAGAATGAAACAAGTGTGGCAGCCTCAAGATGAGGTAAAAAAAATATCATTGTGAAACTCTATAAGTTGAGAATATCTCTCTGAATAATGATCTAGAAAGAGTCAACATCTAGATAATGAATGAAAGAAAATAACAACAAGAAATTTTGGAAACCAGGATTATATTACTTCCCTGAATATTAAAAATAAAAAAAAAAAAAAAAAAAAAAAAAAAAAAAAAAAAAAAAAAAACAAAAAACTAGAAGAATCTAAAAGGAATGAGTATTCTTTGGCGAATCAACTGAAATAAAAGATGCAAGACTCTGAAAAGAAAAATTGTAAACTTGAAGAAGAAATCATCTCCTTGAAATCCTTATTCGAGGAAGCAAAAGAATGGAAGAAGTAATGAAGATCCAGACGACAAAGAGAGAAAGAGTGTGAGAATATTGAAGTAGAAGTTGTCTCAGTAAGGGTTGAAGTTGACAAGCTCAACAAGAACCTAAAGAGCTTGCAAGTATTGGATAACATTCTTGGTTATTAGAGATCACCATGTGAAAAAAATAGGTCTTGGCTATATAGGTAAAGAAGACTCAAGCTCCAAGTCTCGAAAGGTTAAATTTGAAGAAAATTCTGAAAATAAAGTTAGTATTTTTGAAAATCGAAATCATAGTGAAAGGAATAAGAAGGTTGTAATTGTTTCTACTCCAAGAAATTATGTTGATCATAAAGAAGACAACGATATAATAAGGGACAAGGATGAGAAAAAGAAAAATATATTTAGAATATCAACTTCATCAAAGGAACGCTTCTCATCTAGGTATTAAAGTATATTTCTTGGTTGTTTGCTTTCATGTACACATTTTGGGCAAAAGGCTAGGGATTTTAAAGCTTGTGACATGAATTATCATATCTCTAGAAGCAAGTTTGTAGGTAGATAAGATAAAAATGGCTTCAATATCACAAGGTATACCTTAGTTTCTTATTCATTCAAATACAATACATAATGATTTAAATGCCACAATATTGAACACGTTTCTCAAGAATGAAACATGAAGAGATTACCTAAGGAAGCCACAAAAGAAAATAGTTCTATCAGGTAAGGATCAAATCACACTATCGTGTGGAGAAGAAATTAGGTTGAGCCAAAAAATGAACATTGTGTACTTTCCTTGAGTGCTTAGGGAATTGGTTTGAGTTGTTGATTGGTAATGTGCTCTATGGTAGAAACCATGACTCAAATATTTGAGGTTTTCCCCAATCAAGATCATGTTGAAAGAAGTTATATGTTCAAAGATTATTCTATTAGAGCTAAAATGTACAGTTACAAACGTTGCAGTCATGACTTAATTGTCCCATGTTTGATCATAATAAGAACATGTTTTGAGTTAATAAGAAAGAGTGTAGTGCCCACAAAAATGAGATCAACCTTGATAAGTGTGATGAGTATAATGTCAAGGATCTTTTGGGTGTGGATGATATGAAACGTGCATTTGAAGAAAGGAATAAAATGAACTCCAAGGTATCAAGGAAGAAAGAAAAAGAACTAAGGTTAGCTTTGATCTCATATCTATTTTGTTAGCGAAGGCTTCTTCAAGTATGCATGAAAAAATTGGAACTTGAATAAATAACAAATATAGGGACAATAGTTATCCGTAAGAGTAGTAGAGTATATGATCAGTAGACTTGTGCACTTGTATTTCCTAGGGTTTCATGCAGGTCCTTCGGAAATAATATGTCAAATATAAAATACTTAATTTTTCTCAACATACTCACAAGGAGAGTATGTTGGCAACAATATAATGAAAGGCATGTACAGGTGAAGAGATTAAGCACATGCGGAGCAATTCCACCTTTAGAAGTAGGTTCACATTCAGAATAAAGTGCATAATCATAAGAGAAATTGAACAATATTGAGCCAACAACCATTGAAAGAAGAAATTGAGTAATTCAAGGAAGTATATCTTGGGACACATGTAGCTGATTAGAAAATCATGCAACATGAGGGTAATATGTCCATATATCATAAAGAGTAGTAGATCAATAGGAGTTGTCAAATGCAAGAAGAATATGAACATGGAAAAAAGTTTCCAGAAGAAGAGTAGTTATACACAATGGGAGATTCACATGAAAGGAACATGTTCTTAGGGGGAATTCCAATTGAAAAGGTAAATACAACTCTACAAGAATAGCTCTAAAGAAAAAGTAGGGAATGTAGATATTAGGAAATGTTAAGGTAAGAAAACCAAAGAAATATGGATACTACATAAGCTCAAGGGGTGTTTCACAAACAACAATAGCATGCATTATCCATTGCTGTCAGGAAGAGTTGATTGCAAACTCAATGAAGGAAATTTAAGTATAAAGTGATCAAGGGAGAAAATGTATAGCTTTGCATGTTATTTATATCAATTGGTATCTCTTATCTTAGTAGTAACAACCTCATGCATGCCAAGAAATATTTTGACAAAAGCATGACCAAAGAAGAATATTAGTAAGGTATTAACTTCTAAATCAATACATGAGAGAATATAAGGAGAGTGAAACCTCTAGGGCAAGAGGAGTTCAAAAATTGGATTCAATGGAGCATTTGATCTTGAATAAATGGAAGTGATGGTAAGTAGATATGGGGAGTGTGAATAGTTACATGAACAATAAGAAAAAACAATTTAGAAGTGAGAAATAATGAAGGTAATAGTTATTTCTCAGTTGAAGATCGAGTCATCAACAACATGTTATATTCTCTTAGGGGGAGTATATGAGCCCTTTTCCACTAATTTCAAAAGGGAAAAATTAGCAAACATTAGAGAACATCATATAGATAGACATTGGAGAATGAGTAACTGATTAGTATTTCCATCAATGACAAACAATTTTTAGTAGTGTTGTTATCAATGCCAAAGGTGGTGATTGTTGAACAAAGTGTCTTAGTTGACATCAAAGGAGTAGTCATTGATGTCAAGGAGTATCAAGTTTAGGGGTCTTGTTGGAGTGTTGTCATTGATGTGTAGTAGTGTTAAGTTTAGGGTGAGCTTGATTGGATATTGTCGAGTAAAATGACCATTGATTGTTAGTGTTGTCAAGTAATCATTGTTGATGTTTTTTTGTTGTTTGCGGAGTCTTCTATTGATTGATGTATGATTCAATAGTATATATTTTAAGGAAGGTTTTCTGTAGTGTATAATTTCAATTTCTCTTTTAAAGTGTATATTTGGACAATCCTCTTAGACACATTTCCAATGGTATATGGCACTTAGAAAATCTCCCAAGGATTAAGGGGAAAATGCCTTTTGAAGTTAAGGCAGGGTGAGCAGTTTTGTGGTTTAAATTCATCTGGGCATATCATGAATATAGGGGAAATATAGGACTTGAGTGCATCTAGATTAAAATCTATGGAACAAACATCGAGTTATTTGGATACATCTGGGAGATGAGGAGATATGGGTGCAAAAAATATTGGTGTGAAACTAAAAGAGAATAATTCTAGACTCATTTGGATATCGAGGACATCTGAGGACACATTTGAAGAAAGGACTAGATCTAGATTTAATTTAGGTCAACATTCCACTAGCAAGTAGTTATGTGCATAGGTCAAGAGATATCTAGGTATTTGGTTATCTGGGGTTTCAAAACAAAACCTCTTTAAGAAGTGACTGAGATCTTGATATGTTTTTAACAAAGGAAGTTCCTAAAAAATAATATACCTCGAGATTTCCTTCATACTTAATGAAATGCAAATAGTGACAAATGGAAAAATTGGATTGGTAGAAACAATTGATGTGGAAACCAATTAGCAGTAGGGGTAAAAAAAATGGTGACATTACATGATATGGCATGGACATGTGGCGTGGTGATGAAATGTGGAAGATAGATGGTGGTGAAAAGGTAGAGAAACAATGTGATCTAATGATAAAGTAACATTTGGAAGAGAAGTGGCCATGGTGTGGCAGGTTTATACACATGACACATGGCAAGTGTTTTTGGCCTGATTGGGTGGCCAAAAGACCTATTTTTTGGGTGACATGTTGCACTACTCAAATGATACCATGTGGTAGGATCATGTCAACAGATGATCTGGCAGATGGCATGGCATGTTTTCAGGAATAGTGTTAGGGGTTGTGTTTGTAATGTTTTTTTGTATTACTATTATTTTGAAAACATATTGATAACTGAAGAGTGGACCCAAAACAAAGAAATGTTTGGGGTATCCAGAAATTTGGGGATCTAGAGGATTTAACCTCTAGTAAAAACTAGAAACACTTGGATTCTAGATTTGAGTTTATAGGTTGAGGTTTCACAAGTGGAGATGTTTCCATAATAAAATAATAATAAATAAAAAGACAAAAATGGGGAGGACTTTTTTCACTCATCCAAATTATTTGGCGATCCATATTTTAGGAATGGACCTACATATCTGGGCTCTAATTCATATTTTTAGGTCCATGGTAATAACTCGAGGTCATATGGTTCTGAGTGATAATTACTAAGGAATTTCACTATCCTTTAATGGTTTTGATGGTTTCGGATCATGTTCATATTTCATCTTCGTATGTGTTATTCACTGAAGCCCTTTAGAGCCAAAAGGCCAAGGCATATTCATGTCATCCAGATAAGATAACCAATAAGAAAAGAATAAATATAGTACAAGTTAGTTGTAGTGATCATCGGCTCTAATTGGTGCATTGAAGAAATATACATAAATGTAAACCACTTTAGTGTGGTGTGTCATGATGAAACAAAGAAGAGCCTTGGATGAACTTGTGGTGTAAGGAAAATTACTTGGTGGGGGTGAATCAGTATTTTTAATCTGATTTTAACTTTTCATTTAAGATTCTGAATTTTGTACGCTAATGTAGTTAACTAACTTTTCATATATTCCATCAATTTTTTATCATTATCTAGTGCATCATTCTTTCATTATTCATTTATTAAGAAGAAACCATGAGCAATAAAGATCAAATAAATCATCAACACACAAGAAACATATGAACACACATGAACACCAATATTTTAGGTGGAAATCCAATGTGGGATAAAATCATCGTTGTCGTCGTCTTTGTCTTCTTCCTTTGTTGTTAATAAAACTTCACTAAATCTTGTACTAGCATAGACTCTTCCTATCATGCAGATGTTGGGCCACTAATTTGTCATTATTATTATCACTTTTTAATGTCTATCATCCATTTCTACCATTCTTTATCATGTCATTTATCATAATTCATCATATAATTCCATTTTATAATTATTTATGCTCTTATGGATAAATTTCCAAATTCTTCCAATTTTAATACCAAATTCGACTTTCTCCTGTTGAATGTTGATGGAAATATATTTTAGATATGATCTTGTTGATCAATTTGTTTTGTAGAATCCAAATTTGTAATGGAAATCAGTTTGTAATCAGCTTTGTTGTAACTTCCGTTTGTTCTCTGTGTATTTAAATGAAAACAGAGATCAAAGAAGGGGGATAATTGGGGGATAATGGAGGGATAATTAGGAGATAGGAGATGGAAAATTATTATATAGGATGTAGAAGAAGAGATAAGAGATGAGATATGGGAGATGAACAATTTTTGAATTTGAGGCAAAGCTAAGAGCTTCATTATGTTGTAATTATTTCTCTCATATATTTTAATGAAGGAAGTTACCCATTGAGTTCTACATTTGTTATTTGTAATCTGACCTAAGTTATTTCTCAAGGCGGAATTGAGTCTTGGGTAGTTGGGCCCACTACCTTGGACGCGGTGATGCCTTGAACATCTATATTAGTTTAGTCTTGTGCTTGTTTCTTTGAATTTAAATCATTGTTCTTTAAAGTAAATTTCCATTTTAATCAAGTAATTTGCTAAGTTACTGCATTTTCTAGATTTTTTATTTCCTGGAACTTCTAGATTTCATTTGATTTGTTTCTCTAGATTAGCATTTGAATTTTGTTGAGTGCAATATATTAAATTTCCAATCCAGCAAGGTGTGATTTAGTTTAGCAGTGATTCAAGTTGTGTGGTTAGCATAATTGTTTTTCATGTCATTTACTTTCTTCTTTTTAATTTTAGTTTTATTATTCAAGTCTTACATTTTATTTCTTGCTTAATGATCTTGATAGTATATAACACAATCATATAGAACCAGTGTTAGTTGTTGGTATTTGTTATGCATATATTTTTCCAATTTCCTTGAAATAAAAAGACGCTCCTCGAGTAGATAATTAATGTCTAGGTGATAAGTTGTTTTATTTATTTATTAAGCAATTAATTTTACCCAACAATAGGCACCCATCTGTAGAAGGATACAACCTCCACTCATTCTCCAACCCCCACTGGAAGGGAGATCCAACCCCCTGATCTCATTTACCGACTCCTACCGAAATGGAGGACCTACCCCTAAACAAATTTCCCAACTACCACTCATAGGAAGCTCTAACTATATCACTAAAGGCTCCAACCCTCAACAGCCCTTTTTGACAACGTTTCATAATATTTCATATTAGATCCACCTAAATCAAAACATCAAAACTTATAGGTCACCTTTCATCATATTTTCACATTGGACCCACACCATTCATTATGCTCAATACAAAACCAACTAATCATTAAATCATTGAGTTGAATCTCAATCAACCATTGCAACTAGGTCAAACCAATCCATAAAAGATATACAAACCACTCATAAATAAGCCATACATTATTTAACCATCACAGAAACAAAGTGTTGTTACTTCAAACCTTGTTTATATATATTCAAAATGTATACACTATTTTTCTGAAGTAGACCCGTGTGTGTACCTGCTTCCTATGTATTACACCTACGTACATATCTCCAATCACTAACTACTACTTCATGAATCACTGCAACATTGAATCAACCACTAAACCATACATAGATCATTGAACCAATCACATATCATTGAACCAATAATAGATCACCATACTATAGCATCATTACCAATAAATATTCCATTCCACATTTAACCCAATCAACACTATTAGACAAATATCATCGAGATGGATACATGAGTGACAAACATCAACAAATAGAGAAAAACTCATCAAATGTGATAATCAAGCCACATTGCAAAACCCTAGAACATATACACGTCATCCATGAAATATATCAGCGTATGTACGGGACTACCATGTATAACACCCATGTGCAGATCCCTTGGTAATGTCATTAGTATTCTTTGATGGGATCAAATAACCATTGTTGCAACCATTATTATGGGCCAATACCATGGTAATGATCCCTGGTATCTAGAATTCCATGGTTCTAATTATGTATTCAACTTTTACTCACAGGACCTATGTATGTACACGACCCTCCTTTATAGGAACCTCATATTCTTTCTCAAACTTCACTAAACTATCATCCATCTATCATTTCTTTGTCCATATCATTTATAGCATCCATACAAATCTACATTAGCTCCACACTCATTAATGCTGATGTCAAGCACATATTTATCAATCAGTTTTCCATCAAGGACAACACATTAGCCATAATGCCAACAATCTCCCCCTTTAGATTTGATGGCAACTAATTTAGTGTTTGAACATCACCTGCAAATACACCATAAATATCAAGTACACCAAGCTTCTCTCTAAGCATTCTTCTCCAAACACCAAGCTTCTCTCCCCCTTTGACATCAGGGGAAAAGGGCTAATCCAAGCTTAAAGAAGTGCTTCTCCCGTAGTGCTCATTGTTGTAAATCTGATTTGCTGAATTTGAATCATGAAATATGCATACTGACCATGCTCCCCCTAAGCATATGTTGAGCGTCTTAAAGATATTCAATAAAGTACAATACTTTATGACTCAACCAAAAAATGGTCTTTCCTATCACCAATGACTTATTATTACATCAAACACCAAACATATCGGGTTTACATATTGGACCTAAATTTTACATCAATGTCCCAAAATAATGGGATTACATACATATCACAAATTGACCCCAAGAGCCCATACATGACTAAATTTTACAAAGATTTACAACATGAATCTTCCAATGACCTTTACATCAAGAGATATATATGACATTTGTAACCAAAGACATGAACCTCCACCGTGAGGTAGCAATAGTCATCAACGACCATAATTCACCATATAAGAATTTGCAACATAAACATCTGATAACAACAACTTAGACAATAAATGAATATCCTCATCATCAACATGTAAGATACGATAGTGTAGTATTGATCTCTCCATTATCATCAACATGTGGCCAAATGTGCATTGCTTCCAAGAATCATGAAGAAAATGTAACAGAAGAATAAGATAGTGCAATAAATATTTATCATCCTCTTGAGCTCATATCATCAAGGTCAACACGCTCTTTCCATTTGTAGGAAGAGCCACAACCCTTGAGTACCAAATACATATCAATCTCTTGTCACAACACTGTAAGCAACATATACAACATACGGGAGAACCAAAAGTGCCTTCAGCATCACAAGACATAAATAGAACTCATCAACCAAGATCTTCAATAAAAACATACGTGTCTTCTTTATCAATGTTTGACAACAAAAACTTTTCTGAATGTAGCTCAAGCAACAAATAGGCATCATTCATAACTTCACCTATAATAATGACAAAAAGACAACAAAATATATATCTTCAGCAATAACAACAATAATAACTATACATCAACAATGATATGTACTCATCATAAACATCATCATACAACAAGGAATGCTTAAGAAACCATAATGCCAACAACGCATTATTAGAAGCATAGTAAATGATCCCTCCTAGACCTGTTCCAACTATTCACGGTCAAATCTGATCATATCCATCTCATCAATCAACAAATCCATCAAAGGACCACTTCAACAACAATAATATAAGATTTTGAAACTACTCATAAACTCATCATGAAACAACATCATTCATAAGCATTATATGGGCATTATTAATAGTTTGCAGAAAATCAACGTCTATGCCAGAATGCTAATAACCAACTAATAGAAACATATAAGAAGCTTCCCCTAAATGTGTGCCACTGCTTATTCACCAATGAGAACTATATGCGATTGTCTAGATCACAAATTGCGTATATACGCGACTACCTTTCATAAGATCCATGTACAAAATACAAAATGTTGATTTTTCATAACTACAGCTTCCCCTGAACTTAACATGTCTATTCCTATTCATTGTTACTTCATCAGATAAAATATCAGTAAATAAATATCACCAAAATATCAAAACCTCATAAGGAATCTCGATACACATGCATAGCTCCCTCTAAGATCATATATCATTGATCTTGTGGACCTGATAATCATCACATGCTCTTCATCAGGTTATGTACCTCACATTTACTTCTGCAGTGACCATTAGAAGTATCCTTTAAGAGTAATGGAATGCAATAGAGACATTATTCTCTATGTCTCTAATTGGCGTTCCTTCTTCCTCCAAATCTTCTTGCAATTTCTAATCATGTGCTCAAAATTTTGGAACTTATTCCATCTTCTATTTCCATTCCATATGGTTGACCTACAATTAGTGAAATTATGCTCAAATGAGTTACAAGAGAAATAATATACATGAAACCATCATTCATGCCTAGGAATTGATCTTGACTTTTAATTGAGAGATTTTCTTTTAGATGTGTGACTTGATTCAAATTTTTTTTGAAAAACTTCATGATGATTGTGCTTTTCATTACATTGTGAATCTGAAGCCATGTGGTTGTATCCAGTTCATGTCTTGATCATAGGAGAACATTGTTCCGGATTATCCACAGTTTTGTGTTCATTCTGTCAACGTTTCAAACCCCAAAGGGGGTCCATCATCAGGACTAAATCAGATAGAAGAATGAAAGCTTTATTAAGAGAAGTGTCCAAGGACCTGGGTATAAATAAACTTAGAACCCTAATTTTTATAAAGAAGTCAACACCTTATTTATTTTAATTTATTGTTATTGTTATTGTTATTTTAATTAATTAATTAAATTAATTAATTAATTAAATTAATTAATTGGCTTGATTATTCCTATTCTAATTCAAAAATAAGTTTTGATTTATTAATTCAATTTTTATTAATTAGTTAAATTTAATTGATTAATAAATTAATTTTGATTTTTTATTTAATTCTATTCA
>APFE030691986.1:100384-113898 GCA_000404065.3 Pinus taeda | reverse complement strand
TTTTGATAAAAAAGTTTAGTTAATTTTGAAAACCCTGATACTATGCTTCCAAAGGACTTGAGGGGTTTATTTGCCTGATCAAGGGACGCCAATTTTCGCTAATTTCACTCCCGTTGTCCCTGTTGAGGTTCTGAGGAAATTTCATAATTTCGATGGCCTCTCTGATTTTTCTTTTATGATAATTATCCTCTCTTGCAATTATTTTAGTGTCTTCCAAACACACCTGATGTTTCGTTTTGGATGAGTGTTCAGCAAGGGCTGATGTACGGGATTATATCAGCCGCGTGTTCTTTTAGTCTTATATCGAAAAATTGGTAAAATGATTAATAAGAATGATTGTTAATTTTTCTTATAATCTTCCCTTATAGTAACAACTTCATATTCTATTTTTTCTCAATGCACTTCATTTTCTTGAAGTTTCTTTTCTAAGATCTATGTTCCTCTATTGGTAGCCTCCAATTACAATCTTGACATGTTTATTTCCTTAATCACACTACTTTCTTTTGTTTCCATATCTTTGTTTGCATTCATGTCGTCACGGTTGTTGCAAAGTGTATCTGAAGTATCACAGTGGTTGTAAAGTTATCGCATGGAGGGAAATGGATTTTCATGTGACCTAGATGACCTATGTTGTGATGCCATCAAGTATTCTAAGCGTGTGATCACAATCAAAGCCTTATCATTGTTCACATTAGTCGCAATTCTACGTAGTTTTTGTGCTCAAGCCTTGACCTTCACTCCTAGAATTGCTCAATTTATTCTCCCGTACTGGCCCCAGCTGTGCATTGCACAGTCTCTATCCTCAAGCTTATCCTTGAGCTCCTGAACTACACAACTGTGCAATGTCCTAGCCTCTCTTGTCTCCCATAACTATAAATGTGCTCACCCAATGCTCATCCCCTCATCCTGCCACACTGACCTTTAGAATTGCACATTTTTTCCCCTCAACCCAACCTGAACTATACATTGTGTAATCTTAAGGCTCAAGGCTTCCCTTGAACACTTTAACTATGTAACTACGTAGTCACTGAAACTTTTTCCCAAATTTCCATTCGATTGGATCTCAGTAAACGGATAAATGTGCACAATGTTAGAATAGGGGGTTTTCATACTTGTGGTGTCTCATCATGAGTGAATTGCATAAACAGGTACCTTATAATGCCATGGCAAGATGATGAAGAAGGAGATGAAGGAGTGAAACATGTTGAAAGACATTCTTGTAGCTGAGTACGCAAGCTGATCAATCAAGAGAAAGTAAAGGGGCACTAGTTTTCGATCACCATTCAAGACTTGAGATCATTGAAGATCCCTTATCACCAAGCCAAGCAGAGGTGAAAATAAAAGTATTCTTAGGTAGACCTGCATCACATAGTAGCAACAGTGGCTTGACACTACCACATCATTAAGCAATCTATGTCAGCAGTGTCATGTCATGTCATGTCGTGAGTTGTTACATGCCACACCATTGTGGTTAATGATGTAAATTATGTTTCGAAAATGTATTATAAAGTGGAAGTCCAAAGCACATATATGGAATATGAAGAGTAATGTAAAGTTTAAAAGTCATACGAAGTCAAACATTCATGAGGGTAGATGAAGAATCACGAGGAAGGTGAAGCATCACCTCCTCATTGTTATATATTGACCCTCATTATAAGAGCAAAGGACTTTTCACCTTGTCTCCTCCCGCAAGGCATTAGAGAGATAAGTTAGTTATTTTGAGGAACAAGGAGTGACTCCAATGCTCCACTATTGGAGCTAGTGATGTTCATTGTATACATGTGTCCTGGAATTTTTACTTAATAGAAGAAGTCCTATGGGCAAACACATTCTTCAGCCATGGATTATGGATGTTTGTAAGACTATGCTATGAATGTTTTTAATTCATGTTTGCTTTCATATGTGTTAAAGTAGTTGAACTATTTTAGTTATTTTGGTAGTTATCATATTGATAATTTGTCGTGATTTCTATTATTGTTGTAGTATCAACGTAGATTATTCCGCTTGATATTAGACAAATCTTCCTCATTACATTTGTTGCAATGACCATCACATCTCTGTGGACTATTCTGCTTGATGTTTTACAGATCCTTCTTGTTTATGTGTGTCTCTACTAGGGTGGTACTACTACCTCTCTCTTAGAGGCCCACTCCTCCTCCCCTCCGCGGTGAAAGAACTTTGACACACATACGATCGAATACTCACCAAGCACACCCCCTTTATTTTTGAAGGCACATTGGCACTCCTGTCTCTTGCTAAGAGTTAGAGCCAAGGCATATATTTAAGATAACTGGAAACAATGCCATATTCCAGATGGGGCTCCTATCCCAAATGGTGTGATTTCTAATTGGGACCACATATCGAGGAGACCCCTTGAATGTTGGCGGGTCCATTACTGTCAACAATTCTGGCACTGGAAGGAGGGCCACTAGATTTTTATGGTTTATAACCTCACCAACCCAAATCTTACTTCCTCTGGTCAAGGAAATAACATTTCTAACAACTCCCCTATACACATTCCTGAATTTGGTAATTCTTCTTAGCTCAAAACTGTACAATCTTATGAAGTCTCTTATGACCAGATCCGGGCCATCCCCCTCATCACCCGAAAGTTTGCAAGAGCTATCAGATTGATATCGAGAGTAGATACTCTTCCATATTTTCAAAAGGATAACCAAACCACCCCCACTAGGATAATGGTCTCAACAGTTGAAGAATTAGTTCTCACCACCCTTAAATAGTTAGCATATTCTGAAGAAAATGCAGAAAAATAGAACAACCTCCAACCTTCAACGATGGTGACAGTGATAACATAGTGCTCTTGGATGATACTTTTTGCAGGTAAGGAAGTGAAGAATAAAAAGAAGAAGAAAAACAATTAGATTCTGACAAAGAAGGGGAAACAGTGATGAATACATGACAGAAAAAGATCTGGAATGGATGACTCAGGGCCCACTTGCACTGCCAGGTGTGTTACAAAAAATGCCAAGGCACCTGGAGAAGCTATTAACGAAGTATGACCCTGACAAAGCAATTGAAATGGAGGACCATATAGACAATTTCTAACTACATCTACAAACACTTAAGGTATGTTATGATGATGTTGCATGTAGACCATTTCTTTGTACCTTAGATGACATAGTAGATGTATGGCATCATAGCCTTCCTCCGAACTCGATCCAAAATTGGAGTCATTTTAAGAAATTATTTCTTGAAAAATTTGTTGATGATAAAACCCTCACCATGTTTTTGAAAGAGATGGACAATATATTTCAAAAAAACGTGAAACCTCATGACTCCATCACTATCGACTATTTCACATCTGCCTTACCAACAAGCAATGCACAGTTTGTGAAAAAAACTATGAAACCAACTTTGGATGAAACTTTTGAAGAGGAAATCATAGTTGAGAAGGACTTGTATGCAATTGGAGTCATCGAATATGATGAATTAACAAAGCACTCCAAAGACATAGGGAAAAGGTCGCAGGTCTCCATGAGTAAGGCCAAAGAAAAGGAAGAAATTGATCTTGAGAGCTCGACCCACACTATCAAGTTTCTATTGAATGAGATGGTATAATTGAAACAAAGATCAAGCAAGACCACCATGAATAGAAGGCCTCCCAAGTTCAACTTTCCAAGAAGGACTTCCAGCTTCGGTAACAACAACAACCAACTGGCCAAGTCTGCACAAAGCTTGAACATTGTGTTGAATATTGAGAGTATGGGCATCGATCAATATTGTTCATTTGATCCAGAATATCATTTAAAAAATGTTCCCTCAATGGAACCGCAACATGAACTCTCTAGCTGCACATTTTATTGACACAATTCTTACTGACGAGCAGAATTATCCTACGAAAGAAAAGTAAGAATTTTTTGTGACCGAAGAGACTCCAAGCACAGGACATGCAGTGAACACATTCAATTGAATACTCACAATTGGAAAGAGGAATGCCAAAAAGAAACCATTGAGTAATGACTCGACCTAGAAGTAGGCCACTCTATATAACTTAAGAAGCTAGGGCATGACTCCCACACAAGAGTCGACAAAGTAGGAATTTAAGGAACATTTGTTGAGGAAGATCATTCTACACTTCAACTCAATGAAAAACACTTAGAACAAGTTTTGGAATGAAGTTACAACAAAAAGTACTTCTACAGGTACCAAAAGTAAGCCCATCACTCCAGAAGTAGTGGACAAGCCAACTCCCCAAACATTTTGGCAATCTCTCCCTCACTAGATTACAACATAGTTGATGAAATGAAGAAGGCTTGCGCGAATATGTCACTGTTCGAATTAACAAAGATCGCAAGCACTCGAACAATATATCTCAGGTAATGATGCTTCGTAAAAAAGGGAGTCGAATCTGGTAAGTCTTCTAGTTCCCTGGAGCTTGTACACTATGCTTTAACATTTGATGTAGGCACATTATTCCCTCTGTTTCTGTTGACATTTGAAATTTTCAATTATAATGTACACAATTACTTAGTTGATTATGGTGCATCGGTAAACGTAATGCCACTATCTGTTGCAAAGAAAATCAACACAGAATGGGATAAAATGGATGACAATTTGTTCAACTGGACATGACCCTTGTCCATGCAATTGGTTAAGTACAAATTGTGCTTATTCATTTATCATCTGATCACAAAGTTAACCAATGTATAAATATAGTAATTGTGGACATTCTGGAAGTGTATGGTGTATTATTGAGCAGAGATTGGTCCAACAAGTTACAGGGGTACTTTGCGACAGACTGGTCACTTTTGTGTCTTTCATATAAGGGTAGAAATATTCAAACCTGCGTGAACTCAGAACGGTACATGAAACACACGGTAACTCCCTTAGAGGGAGATAATGAGCCAATGGCTTTCACAAATATTACCTTTGGAAACTAAACTGGGGCGTTATCTTGCTCAACCATCCCCAATCCAACCAAATACACAGTTGAAGCTCCTTCCTAGTCCAACTAGTGAAAATGATATTTATACAGTTAGTATTATTAATAATAATAGTACTAGTGTAGTATGTAGCCCTTGTACATATTATATGTGGACTTTGTATTTGGATGGTTCCAAAATCCAGGAGGGCTCTAAATTTGGTTGTGTTTTAATACACCCACGATAGAGAAAACATCTTATCTCTAGTCACATGGAATTCGAGTGCATGAACAACACTACAGAATACAAAGCACTCATCCTGGGTTTGCAAAGAGCCATCAACCTCAAAATTGCAATTCTAAAAGAAATAGGTGACCTAGAAATTATTGTATGACAGGTACGTGATACAATACATTTTTTTTCATCTCATCTCAAAAATTACTAATAAGAAGTATGGCATTTGATTTCACATTTCCAAGCTTTAATATTATTTTTGTTCCTAGAATGTGCAATGCAGCTGCGAATGCATTAGAAAATGTTGTTGCTAGGTTATCACTACTTAGGAATAGTCTTTATGTAGAAATTCTTTATATGCCATCCATCCCTAATAATATTACTAATTTACACATTTTAAATGATGACCAGTAGATACTACACTTTAGGGCGAACACTGATGTATTCAAAGATGTAGCAATGGATGAAGATGAGCATGAGAAATCATTGTAGGATGCAACTAGCACAAGCAAAGAAAACCTCATGCGAAAAGGAATGGTATCATTAGAAAAGTTGTATGACTTGCATAATCTCTTCCAAGGGCCAGTCAATGTAAAGACCCATAGCTATGTGTTGTCGCATCAGCAAATCAATTTGTGAACAAAAAAGATCTGAAATTCATTAATCTTGGTAATTGTTGTACACCACAAGAGAATCAAGCTTTTATTCACTTATTCAAGTAGTATTGAGATGTATTCATGTGGATGTATGAGGAGCTCAAAACTTATGAACCAAAAATTATCCAACATGTAATCTCAATCAAAGAGGGGGCCAAGTCATTCCAAAAAAGTTGTGAAAGGTACATTCGATGCTTGAGCCTCTCATTCAAAAGGAGTTAACGAAGTTTTTGGATGCTCAGATCATATATCAAGTACGACATTCTACCTAGGTATCGAACTTGATCCCAATAAGGAAGAAGTTTGGGGAAATTTTCTTGTGTGTTGTTTTTTGCAACTTGAACCATGCGTCAGACAAAGACAACTACCCCATGGCATCGATGGAACAAAAACTACAAATAGTATCACGGTCAAAAATGTTCTCTTTATTGGATGGGTATTCGAGATACAATCAGGTTCTAGTCTCAGAGCCTATCAGACTCCAAACAAAATTCTACACCAAGTGAGGTATGTTCGCATTCAAGAGAATGCCATTTGGGTTGATTGATTCCGGTGCAACATTTCAACACGCCATGGAAATCACATTTCTTGGATTGATTGGAAATAGTTCGGTGCTCTACTTCGATGATGTCACAATGTTTTCTAAGAAGAGATCTGACCACATATGCCATTTGCGGAAAATTTTCAAGCGATGTCGTGAGTACGAGATATCCCTTAATTCCAAAAAGAGAATTTTCACAGTGTCTGAGGGTAATTTCTTGGGCCATGTCATTGACAAAAGTGGGATTAAAGTAAAACTAGAGAGGTTCAAAGAAATTACACAGATTCCCTTCCCGTGTAAACATGAAAGCTATATAGTGCCTCCTTGGGAAAATCAATTTCCTCCATAAGTTAATCTCTGATTAAATTCACATTTTCAAGCCAATATAGAGTATGGTAAAGAAGGATGCAATCTATAGATGGGATAAAAGGGAAAAGGATGCACTTTCCCATATCAAGCAAGCTATCATAGAAGCACATGCTCTATATAGCCCAAATTTCAGCAAAGATTTTATGCTCTACACCTTTGCTTATGACACCTCTCTCGTCACTATGCTTATGCAAAAGGATGATCAACGACCAACCAATAGTCTTCACAGACTTGAAATCAACTATCCCTCCATTGATAAGAAAGCTTACACCGTATACAAGGTGGCGAAGCACTTCTAGCCCTATCTTTTGAAAAATAATTGTGTCATCTTTGTTCTACACCCAGTGGTCAGATCATTGTTTGTTCAACAAGATCTGGGCGAAGGAAGAGATAATTGGCTGACTGGATTATAGGAGTATGATTTAGAGTTCAAACCATTTCACATGATCAAGGGCGACGGTCTATGTCGACTCGTAGAAGAAGTAATGGATGCAAAAGAAGAAGAAGATCCCTCTGGATGGGAACATGAAATTGAAATGTACAATGTAGAGTGAATTTCTCCCAGTATGATCATAGACTCTTGATACGCAGTTGTGCACTAATACCATGAGCACAACACCATGCCCTCCCATTTATCTGCACAGTAGAAAAGGGAACTTAGACTCAAAGAACTATCTTATCAATAGGTGCATGGGGTTATTTTTAGAAAGCATCATAATGGAGTATTGCTCAGGTGTTAGGAAGCGCACGATTCAGAGAAAATATTGTGTGACCTCCACGATGGACCAACTAGGGGACATTTTGTGGGTGACACAACTACGCATAATTATCATGCGGGTCAGTTTCTATTGGCCCACATTGTTCAAAGATGCTCACGTTTATGCCCATAAGAGTTTTTTCTGCCAAAGGTGTGTCGTCTGAGACAAGAAGTCAACCACCCCATTGTAGGCTATCACTGTGGAAGAACCCTTTCAAAAGTGGGGCTTGGATGTCATTGGATAAATATTTCCACATTCGTCAAAGCAACACCACTATATTCTCACTACCACATACTACTTTATGCAGTTGGTAGAAGCAATTTCGCTTAAACAAGTAAATGATCAGGAATTCATCAATTTCCTTCAGCATAATATCATGTCCAGGTTTTTCATTCCTACTTCACTTGTTTTTGATAATGCAACATATTTCTCATCGCTAAAACTCTATGATTTTGCATTAGAAAATGGAATTATATTGAAGCATTCAACTAATTATTATTCGCAGGGAATGATCTTGCTAAGTAGACAAATAAGAACCTCATTTGTGTCATGAGAAAGACCATATTCTCTTAACAGGGGAACTAACACTCCACTTTGGTAAATGCTTTATGGGCTAACCGAGTGACACATGTTAGTTTCCTATGTTATGGTAGTCAAAGCCAAGCTTAGTCTTTTTTATTATTTTAGTCAATTGTTAAAGTGCTTATATTATCTCATTGAGATCAAGTCTTAGTGTCAATAGGATATACTAAACTTTGAACAATATAAACTTTGAAACAAGAACTGATACGATTACCCGTTTCATAGAGGTAGCAAAAAAGTGACCCGATTTTGAAAAGTGGTGATGCAGAATACATATATTTTTTGTTAGCATAGTTTTTTAAACTTTAAATTTTTTTATGTACATTAGTTTTTAGAATGTTAGTGATTTGCATGTTGATTTTAAAAAGTGTTGATTCTGCATCAGACCTTTTTTTTAAAAGACCTATTTTTTATTTTAAATTTTCTAATGTATTAAATGTGAATAATTATTTTCTAAATTTATCAAATTTAGAAGTGGTCTTCTTCTTCATATTTTCTTGTTTTATTTTAATTTTTTTTTTGTAGTGAGGTTTTTTTTTTTTGCATAGTTAAAGAAGAAGGTCGATATTTTAAAGTTTAGATATTCTACATATTTATGTATTGTTAATTAATTTTTCAATATACATCAAATAATTGTCTCTAAAAAAAAATAATTTTTAACAATTGACATAAAAATAGCCATTTTCAACATAAATATAACTAAAAAATTACATATTTTGATAATTTTTTTTCTTGAAATGACATGTCAAAATCACAAATTTTATAGGAAAAATATAACAAAAAAATGGTTAAATAATTGTTTTTCTATGAATTTCACGTCAAAAAATAATATTAATCACTGTTTTTTTTTCAAAAAATAATGATTCACATAAAAAGTAAAGTGAAAATCACATAATACAAATATTGAACACATAACAACATTAATTGAATGCTTATTCTTCTCATAAAATGTTGAAGTCAAAAATATTACAAGTATAACTAATTAATTGTTACAAAAAATGAGCTTGATTTCCAAACATAACTTAAATTTAATCAACAATATCATGTAATCCAAACTCTTCATCCTCTAGAGTTTCATCATTGTCTTCTCCCACAATATTTTCTGCTTCATTTTGCTCATTTTCCTCTTCTAATGGATCTTTGATGTTTGCGAATCTCCCAATGTATGCCTTTCCAATCATTCCATGTAATGGTGGTTGAGGTTCCTTTGCCTTTTTTTGCCACACGTGATTCACTAAAATCCCATTTCTTCAACCCAATTTCTTGCATTGAATCTGGAAGAAATTGAAGAGCATTAATTCTTTGCTGAATAAATTTGCATTGTACTGGATCTTTTTCAATGGCAATGCAATTTCTTATTTTTTATAGGCAATATGCTATTGTTGTACCTAATTATCAAACACAAAATAAATAATGAAGTAAATTAGTATAATGACATATAAATTAAGAAATAAGATATTGAAATTCAATTCTATATAATAAAACTTACCTGAGCCAAAAAATAAATCCATAACCCAATCACCTTCATTTGAACATATGTTTATAAGATAGTTAATAAATGAGTGTGATTTTTGATAAATGTTAAATATCTCTCATTTTCCTTCTTTGCCTTCATTTGTTAGTTTTTTCACAGCAACATCATAAACGAGTACTTGGCTATGACTCTTTCCATCTACCCGATTAAAAATCATAGACATATAGCTATCATCTTTTGCCCAACTATCAATATGGATGAACTCACAATCATTTATAAATGTTTTATTCTCATGATTAAGAAGATTTGACTTTTGCCTATAACATGAAATAGTAAAAGTTCAATTAACTTGTACATAAATGAATTTTTTAACATTAAACAAACATACATTTTCAACGTCTTACCATGTAAGCTGCATCCTTGAGTTTGTTTTCCCTTTGAAGCTTAACAATAACATTGCCAATTGTGTGTCTGAATGAAATGTCACAAATCTCCGTAATGGTTATGATGTGACTTCTACAAATCCCGTAACCACTTTACTAAGAGTTTGATAAGTATAAGGGTCACTATCATATTCAATGTTTGGGATATTGAAACCACGGGGAATATTTGCAATAACTAGGGAATAATATATTTTAGTTATGAGTTTAACAATGTTTTCACATTCGCCTTGTATTACTTGATATTTAATAGTGTCAAGTCCATTTCAAATGAAATGAGTAAGAGTTGGATCAAGTTCAACATTCCTAAGACGTTTCTTCTTCAGTATTTCGATCTTTATTTTTTCAATAAAGGTTCTAAAACTATCTGATGCTCCATTTACATCCTTCGTCATCTTTAATAAAATAAACAAATATATGTATAAGATATAAAATAAAAATAGTATAAATATGAATAAAAATGAATGTATAAATTAACATACCTTTTTAAATGCAAGATCAAAATCTTTTAGTGTTGATATAGAACTTGAATCTAGATAGTTCGTACAACATCATCCCAACTATCTTCATTCAACAATTTAACCATTTGTTCTTGTATTTTCATGTAAAATTTGTGACTGGATAGATAAAGTAAAAAAAGTTAATATAATGATATGTATAATAATTACTACCAAGAACAATATGTTATGTTTAAAAGAAAATTATAATTTAGAAATAAGTAAAAATAATTCAAAAAACTTACTTTTGAAATTCTTTAGACATTTCCTCCAATGATAATTCCCCTGATCTCACACGAGATAATATTTCGTTGACAAGTTTTTCATCCTTCACTCCTTGCAATGCTCTCCAAGGTGTGATAGTCATTTCTTCTAGAAGTTGCTTCATTTCAGGACCTGATTTACTGTTGCTACATATCAATGCTTTAGACCTTTTGACCTTCTAGTTTTTAATGCCAATGTTATCCCACATGCTAAAAATATCATTAATCAATTCCCATATCTAATCCAGTTCTAAATTCCAACTAGAAAATGTTATCAATACTTTTGAATATATCAGTATTTACTCTATCGCTTTTTGAATTGATTTTCTCCTCAATTTGATAGCCTATTTCCATACAACATTCCTTTCAGAAATCTACATAACATTTATCTTATCCCCACCACATTTTTCTTCAAATTCACTATGAATAAATCTAACCATTTGGATGAAAGTCATAGAAATCCTATATTCATTATCTGAATTATGATCCCATGCCAATAATTTTGCTTCCGTATCTGATATACCGGCATAAATGATACATTTCATTGTTTCAAAATGTGGGTTATTGGAATATTCCTCCAACAATTGCCTTTGAACTTCTATAGAATGGTTCCCCCCAAGCACATGATAATTGTATTCAAAAAATTTTAACTTATCGCATGCTTCTTTCTTGGGAACTTGAACTGGATCAACAAGAAGCACATAATTAACCACATGAGCATATGGATTGTACCTCATCAATGTCTTCAATTTGTGAACATGTAGGTGGTGTGTATTTCCGATTTGATATTGACATTGTCCTTCACTTGGCTTATAGATTTGTCCCACATTAAGCTGAAATGTATGACCACCCACAGTTAAGTTTCTCTTTGTCAAGTTTTGTTGAATGGAAATTTGTTTTGTTTTAATAATGTCATCCTCTAAAATAGCTCTTGATGTAATGATTTTCCTGCTTTCTTTTGAATTTTCACTAGGATCTTCACTGTTGGTAATGACTACTCGAGAAAGTTCAACTTTAATTTTCTTCCTCCTAACATTCTCATCATTATCTAGAACAGAGACCATCCTAGGCATTGTTACTTTTGGTATTTTATGGATCTTTTCCTTTCTAACATCAGTTTCAACTTCTTCATCTTCAAAAGTAACTTCTCTACCTTTTCTAGATTTATCAACTAGAGGCATTTTTTTTGATCCCTTGGATGCAGTTTTGTAGCATCATGAATTACTACTTTTTGTTTGTTTGCCATATCTTCTTCTGACCATGAGTAGAAACTGTTGACAACATTCATAATATCTTTCGCTATGAAATGAATGCCTCCCAACATAATTGAAACATTTTCAATAAAAATTTGTCAAACAAAATATCGTATGTCAATAAAAGCTAAGTTATAAAAATATAATGAGATAGTTACAATAACGAAAAACACAAATATATATAAGAATACTTACGATATCTTATGCAATCTCATTTACAATTTGTTTAGAAAAATTTGTAGACACTTCTATCGTGTCATACAATGACAATGATAACTGATAGTTAACCTTGTCATGTGACTTGGGCGGTTTTGTAAGTATATAAACAACTTCAATGTCCATTATCAAACATGTCTATGACCTTTACCAACAACTCATAAATTCACTATCATTATGGATATCAATATATAGATATATTTTCAAATGTTCACCTTCTCTTTCTTTCACATACCATACATTTTCTGGAAGCTTCACTTCTTTTTATTTCTTCCAGTATGAAATTTCCTTCTTATCGTTTGAGGCACTTGATAGATTTGTAATTATCAGCTCAGGTTTGGTTCGTTCGATAGTGCTTTTTGAGGATCTACCTTTAATTTTAGTAGTCTTTGGTCCAGAAAGATTCACATAGATCTTATTTGATGCCATTTCCCTGCAAAAACATACACACATATATAAATTAGTAAATTATGAAAAAATAATAGCTTAAATTAAGAAACAAACTGATAAATGAGAAATAATTTTGTAAAACATAACCATTAAAAAAAAAATTAAAATAAGAAATTAAAAAAATTCAGCCCCCTCCCGTCTCACCCAGGTAGCCCCAACTGTGCATCCTCCTCCCACCCCACCTCAGCATCCCCAACTGTGCATCCCCCTCTCACCCCTCCCCAATGGCTCAATGGCCCACTGGGGGTGTTGGGCCGGTTACACCCAACCCCAAGCCCCACCCTGGAAACCTTGCCTAGCCCCCCACTCGACCCCGATGACCCAACGACCCACCACCCCAGCAACCCAACAAACTGCCACCCCGACGATTCATTGAGCTACCAGGTTGGGGTGGTGGTTTGGGTGCCAACGCCCCCATCCCTTCCCCACGGGCCCATTGGGCCGCTGCAAGCACGACCAAGCCCACCACGCCGACTGCAGATGTAGTGCGTAAATATAGCTCATTTAAATTTTATTTTCTAAAAAAAAAATCATTAAACCTATTGAATTTTAAAACTTGCACACAACAAAAGGGAAACTAACCTTTCAAATGCGATAATCTTCTATTGAATATGTTGTTGATAGCAATGTAGCTGCTCCACAAATTCGCTCCAAGTCTTTTAACGAACCTCGAAAAACCTTGATGTGATGTGAGGAATAACGATAATGAAATTTATGTTATAGTAGAAAATATGGAATTGTTTTACCGCACGATTCATGAGGGACTAATTTGTTTTAATAAAAACTTTAACATGTAAATTTCGTTATGGTGATATAAGGAACTATGATAATGCGAACATTACGGAATTGTTTTACCGCATGGTGAATGTGGGATTAATTTTTTTTTATAAAGACTTTA
>APFE030691986.1:77892-91203 GCA_000404065.3 Pinus taeda | reverse complement strand
AAAAAAAATATTTTTTCAACTCATATTTTCAACTTATCTCTCTATGGGTTTACTCAAATTTTGAGCAGAAACACTCATTGGATGAAAAAATTGATTCACTATCCAAGTACTATCCATGTTTTATACTTTCGATGGACCCTACTACACAAACAATGAGAAATACATGAAAAATGTGATTGCAATCACGTTTTTTCATGTATTTCTTATTTTTCGTGTAGCAAGGTCCATCGAAAGTATGCAACATGGGTACTCCTTGGATGATGAATTAAATTTTGCATCCAACAAATACTCCATCTAAAATTTGAGTAAAACCTTAGGGAGATAAGTTGAAAATACGAGTTGAGAAGGTAGTTTTATTATTTTATTATTTTTCAATCCTTTTATTTTTTAACTCCAAAAAATGTTGAATCATCTCCCTTGGTTGACATCATCATCTTTAATCTTATTGGTTCTTATAAAGTTTATTTTGGTTGTACATTTTTCTTAGGAGGCCCATTTTAAACCTCAAAATTCCCCTAATGTAATTATTTTAATAAAATATTACTGAAAAGTATGACATCATGTGTTTCCATAATGTAAATTATGCCATCAAGAGGATCTTTGTAGGTTAGACTTCTCCACCAACATTTATTCAATTCACCTCAACAACTTGTAGCCTTATATTCTTATTTGAAAAATGTTAGAGTTTTTAATATCACTCCATTCCATTCTAGGTCCTTGAATCCATGAGTACATAGGCCAACCCTCCCAAGAAATAACTATTTTCATTACCAATCTCCTTTCAAATTGAAATAGATGCCCAACCCTATTGTTTAATAGCCTTTTTGAACTATGAGACTACCTCACTCACACTCTTCCTAGAAGATGGTTTATATTGACCACATATCATTACTACTTTGGAAACATTAGTGATGAATATCATGTCATAAAATCCACTCAACTTTTGGTTATGATTTTTCTATTTTTCCAAAAATATCTATGCCTAATACATAGGGTGTAACTTATAAATATGCTAATAATTATTTTTAATATCTAGAGTAAATAAGCTAAAACATATTATATAGAATGTAAATGACATTAAAAAATTGAGACGCTTATGCTCTTAATGTTCAAGAGAGATTTAAAAGTTTGATTCAATGGTTTGGCACACTAAAGTGGTTCTCAAGACATGTATTCATAGTAAAATCTAGGGGTTTGGCCCTGAAGGAACTATTCTAAGATACATTCGCCATGAATAGGGACAAATTCTATAAGCTATGTTTAATATTTTGATGTATTCTTTCGTATAAGAGTGGGATAAGGTCACAATTCCAAAGTTTGGAAAACTAACAACCAGGGTCTCCTTGTCTAAGATATGTTATAAAGCCAAAGTTTGGTGGTGACTTGGGCCCTGAATAATTACTTCTAACGAACATAGACCATGCATGGGTCCTTAGACCATGAGACATCCCCTTGTATGGAATATTATGCTTAGGATTAGGGCATGGTCCCAATTCAAAGGTTTAATGCACCAAGCGCGGGTCTCCATGTTGAACTCATGCTTTAAGGATGGAAATGAGTGTTTTAGGAACTATGCACTACTTTTAGTATGTGTATGTAATAGAAACCTATAGGGAATTGGGATAATACTAAGAGGGGGGTGAATCATTATTATGACCAATTTTAGCAATTATTGCTAATACACATTATTTCAATTCATTTAGCAATCAACCATGTAAACAACTCATGAATCACATAGTAACATCATAAACAACATACACATAATATGTAACACATAGAGACACTAGATATATGTGGAAACCCCATGTGGGTTTCGGTTGGTCAAGGTTGCCTAAGAGCAGTGAAGTTTTGAAGCCACCTTCCCATTCCATAGAAGATCTCTAATCTTAATCGGACCCTCTTCATTCCACAGTGCTCAAAAAGATCTTTCCAATACTATATCGAATTCCATGAATGGACTTCAAGATTAGAAGTTAGAGAATGTTGAAGTCACCCTTGGAAAGTCCTAAAAACAAAGAAAATGACCAAGTAGATGGGAAAATCGCAAAGATCTAGGATGTCAATCACAATCAGCCATCAGTGGGGTCACAGGCATAGGCTTACAGTCATCGGCGGTCCATGATACTGATCGTCGATATCATAGTCCCACGATCCTGCAGTCTCGTGATATTGCAGTATCGGCGATCGGGGGGACTATTGCTCCCAAAACCCCGTGAACTGTCAATTTTGCGATCCAATGTGAAAGCATCAAGGAAGGAAAAAATTAGTTTACAAAGGAAATCAATGGAAAAACAAGGACCGGTCCACCCCCTTCTCTCTCCTCCACGTGGTGGTACAGCATATCGGCGATGGGAAATCTCGCAATCCCGCACCCTGCAATCCTGCATTATCCAAAACCTTGTAGGGTGCCATTCTTTGATATTTTGTAAAATATTCGGGGAAGGGAAAGATCATTTTATAAAGGAAACCCATGCAAAAATAGGGTCGGGCATGCCATTTTCTCTCTCTTCCTGGGGGCCACTTGGCGCAATGTGATTGGTCTTGATGGATGACATGGTAGCTAACGTCATCAATGACATGGCAGTATGGAGGACATGTCTCAAGCAGTTTTAGTGTTTTCAAGGGTCCTATGGGGGCATTTCCTGGTGACACATGTCATCACTCACAGGGTGACGCATCGCATTGATGACATCACCGTGCAGATTGACGATCGCGTGAATTAAAGTTCATTTGTCCCTTGATTTTTCTTCCAGGTCTATGATTGCGATATGTGGTGATGTTTTATGTATTACAGTTATGGGGATTTTGTGTTCGGACTGTCGGAAAATGCTATGAAATAAGGTAAAACGTACCCCTCTCCTTTCCTATGATTGCGATATCTTGGTTGGGCCCAATCCCATAGATTGGCGATCACAGGTGTCTTGGGGAAAAACTAAAGGTAAGGTGCATTCAACACCAGGATGTGGGATTCCAAGTAATAAAGGAAAAAGGCCCTTGGACATAGGTTTTAATGACTCCAACACCCTCAAGTTGATCCCCTGGTTCCAACCCCTAGTCATATGAAGAAAGTTACGAAAATGGGGGCTAAAGTGAAAGGAGCTAAGGGAGATTGGGACTCATCTGTTTCACCATGATTTTTAGCAAAAAGGCACCATTGGATAGTTCTTTGTATTACCACCAAGATAGCATCACCAAGTATATCAAGGTGTCGATTATGTAAGACATGGCTTTAAAAGCATTATGGGTCAACAGTTGTGGCTTTAAGGGAAACAGGCAATGCATTCAAAGTTGGTATGGACTAATCTAGAATGGCTCGCTGTGACACGAAAATGACGAGATCGACGCCGAAAGTAGCTGTGTCTTCAATAAGGGAGATGAAGCATTCAAAACCAGTCATGGACGGACCCAAAAAGGCATGTTGTGACATAGATCCAGAGGTCAGCGCCGAATGAAATAAAGAAAAAAATGACATAAGTCGGATAAGAAACATAGGAATTCATATGGGTAGAACACTAGCTCCTAAAGCAGAGAAGATCACAGGATCGACAAGGAGAGATTTCATTTATTTGCATATGTTTGTTTACTTAGTTATTGTACTGTAACGTTCCTCCTTTCACCAAGGCATTTAATTTTGTAACATTTGTTTTGGGCCACATATCCACCTATGACTGAGACAACTAGTCGACCCAACAGCTGAGGCTAAGCTAGAGATATTTTGTTGTAATGAATGTTCTTGCTCCCCTCTTGAGATAAATAGGGGAAAGTAAGACTTAACGAGGGTTCAGAAATTCTAAAGAAAAGTCTACATGCTATTTTCAGATGGTATCTCTTTGTAACATAGATTTTTCATTATATCAAGGAAATGGTGGTGATTCCCCTTCAAGAATTACAATATGTCTCCCATCTGTTAAAACCCATTTTGTGTTCATATTTCTTCTCTGAATTCATGCAATTTTAGTTGCTAGAAATATTTCAAGCTTCCTCATAGATTCATTTGTATTGATATGTGAATGTAAGTGTCTGTAATTATATCATAGATTCACTTGTCTCAATACTATTGATGCATGTGCCTATATGGAATACTGAAATCTTATCTTTAAATTTTCTATACATGAACCATAGCATTAATATTCCCCTTTATCCATTATATCTGCTTGTAACTCAAATAAGTATAGAAATTCTCAATACCTCAAGCTCTACGTGTTAAGTCTAGAATTCTTAAAGCCTTATGTTCTATATGATGGGTTGATCTTTTTGCTTATCCTCTCTCATCTCCTCTGCAAAATCTTATTAATTTGTAATCCCTTGAACTACTCGGCCTCCACTATCTTTATGCATATTTCTAAGATCTGAACATGTGAAGAAGTACCAAAAATTTGTGTCTTACTTATTTGGATGAATGAACTAGCCCAATTCATATATATATATATTATATAATAATAATATAATATATATATAATATAATAATATATATAAATATAAATAAAATAAATATATATATAAATATATCCATCTTTAGAAAATCCTAGGAGACACATAGAATCTAAATGTGCCGAGGGACTAGTCTTATAAGCAATCCAAGGCTACCTTTGGGAGCTACAAAATCTTTTGGCGTCATTTTCGAGGAACATATTGAAGGATTCTTCCCGTGGGATATGACAAATTGAGCACTCTTTGTATAGGTGAGCGAAGTCTGCTCTGATTGCATTCACATTACCTTGGTGACTCCACAACCCCACCCCTGCCCCCATTATCATTTATTACCCTGGCTTTTAAAAGGCCTCATACTTGCTCAAATACATCTCAGAAGAAATCCCCATTTGTATATGACCTAGAAAGGTTCATTTCCAAGAAAATATGGAAAGAGAAAACTCCCTCTGCTTGTGCCGCCATCTCATCTTCCTTTGCGTCCTCCACATCCAACTCTTAGCCCACTGTTTCTCACTACTCAGGACTTACTCCTAAGACCTTGACATACCCTGCTACCCCTACAACCACTATGTTATTTTCCCAAGTTCCTCAAGAAAAATTTAATCCCCCTCCATCAATCCAGATGGCTCTTCTTGGATTTTTGCTAAACAAGTATGCACCTCTCAATCTACCTCAACCTCTAACTGTCATGCCCCAAGATTACATAAAGCTTCTACCTAGGTTCAATGGGGAAGATGACAACACAGCACAGGGACACATCGAAACCTTCTATGCTTTTGCTGAGAGCCTAAACGTGGAACAGGTGGATGTTGTCATGAGACTCTTCATGCAAAGCCTTGATGGAGAAGTTAGAAAGTGGTTCAAAGGCCTACCCAATGCGTCCATTACTACTTGGGAGGAGCTAGAAAATGCTTTCACCCAGAAATGGGGAGAAAAGAGGAATCATGAGTACCTCCTCATAGAGTTTAATGCCATAAGAAAGAAGCTGAAAGAGGATACTTCAGAGTTTATCAAAATATTCAATAAGCAATATAACAACCTGTCGGGTGACATAAAGCCTCCTCCAGCTGCTGCTCGTGTGGCTTTCTTGGTGGCTTTTGAGTCCGACATTGGTTTCACCCTTAGAGAAAGGAAGTTTATCACTCTAGACCAACTTCATATTGATGCTCTTGAGGTGGATGAAAATCTAGCCTCGGTAGGGAAGTCAAGGGTAAGGCAAGAACCTACTTAACTCAAAAGAGGTAAAGAAGAGGCATCCTCCTCTGGTCAAGATAGAGAATCATCAAACCCGAAGTGGCATGAGTTGGACAAACTCATCATGAGTTTATCACAAAAGGTTGGAAAGCTTAAAATTGAGAATAAGAACCTTTCCAAACAGAATTCTCAAGTCAACAATCGGGGTTATAACCCATAGTATAGAACGTCTCCATTGCAACTACTTCCAAGGGAATGAAAGGAACAACTTGATCAGATCCCTCATTCTCTATACTTAGAAAATGGTCCCAATGAACACTCGTCGAATACGCAGGAGAGCAGGGAAATTTGTATTTTTCTTTTTTTGAAGAAGAACATGAGAATATCGCTCACTAGGAGGCCAGTCATGATAGAGAAGCAGTAGTAGATGAGGAAGATATGGATTATTATTGCAACAGTTTTCAAATTTCATCCAAGCATAGCCACAATGTGAGTATGATCTAAGATATTCAAAGAAGAGGATGAGAGAACCAAAACAAGAAGGGAAAGTCGATCCCCAAGTTGTTCCCACAGTACCAAACCAAGGGAAAGTTAAGCTGAATCCTGACCCCTCCAAGATAAAAGTCCCCTCTAATAAGGAAAGAAATAGTCTCGAGGGGCACACAACAAAGGAGGCACTTGTTCTGTAAAAAGATGTCGGGGATAATGAGGGAGAAACAAAGTCAGGAGGTATAGAAAAAGTCCAACCCACATTCAATCTTTAGAAATAGCTTGAGAAGGTAAAAATTCATGTCCCTCTGACTGAGCTTCTAAAGTGGCCTACTTATAAATCTCAAGTCTCTCAATGCATGCATCCCTCTACCTCAGAATCACCCCATGATAGTTTAAACATCCAAGATGAGAGACCCATGGTTATTTTCGTGCCACATGTGGAAGAGTTGGACCCTTCTACTGAGCCTTTCTATGTGACTTTGGTGATCCATGACCTTTTGCTACATAATTGCATGTTGGATTCTGGGGCCCCACACAACCTCATGCCATTATCATTGATGGAACAAATGGGTTTGGAGATCACCAGACCATACAAGGACTTGTACTCCTTTGACTCCAAGAGATTCAAGTGCTTAGGCATGATAAAGGATCTGGTGGTAAACCTGGCTCAGATCCCTATGAAAAGTGTGGTAATGGACATAGTGGTGGTTGATATACCTCCTCATTTTAGCATGCTCTTATCCAGATCTTGGGGTTCCAAGGTGGGGGGCTATATTAAGTTGGATCTAACTTACACCACTATCCCCACGTTTGGAGGTGAGTAAAGGAGACTGTATAGAGAGTCCAGGTTTGTGAAAACTGTGACCCCAACTAAAGGCTCAAAAAACTCCCCCAGTGCATGGGAAGGAAAGTGACCTCTCCTGCCTATTTCTAGAAGAAGATGAGGACATCTTAGAGGAAGCATCAGTACACCTAACAAGGAAGTTAGACCACCAACATATGATGAAAATCAAGTGGATAAATTGTACGTTGACAGATCATCCAAGCCAGAGCTTGAGCCAACCAATAACATGGAAGATCATGAAGTAGTGCTCTTTGGGCTATAGACAACAAGGAATGATAATGTCGAATGCTCAGTTGTTCTTGGAGGCTCCGAGCTGATTATTAGTCAAATTAAACGATTTATAGAAGAAGGTAAGGAGCTTAGTAACTCAATTGGAAGCTTCATGGATGATATCAAAAGAGTTGAGCATCAATTACCAAGTTGGCAACACCTATTAAAGTTTTGGTCTGAAGATTTTATGAGGTACATGCAGGTTTTAGTTGCTGAATTTCTAGATAACAATAGAATTAGGTCCAATGCCCTAATGTGGAGATGGTATCATTGGAAGTTTGGTTTTCAGAATTAGTGGAATCTTGAGTTTCCACTCTCTTTCTTCTGCTGCCTACTCATAAGAGGTATGAGAAGAACTCCATCAAGTAGCCAGTTGCTTAATTGGCTGCAGTGGAAAGAAGAGATTACCTAGTAATTATATTTTTAGAAGGTCTGGAAAATTGTCATTTAAGTTTGAAGCGTGAGGAGAAGGCCCTAAGAATTTGGTGATATGTTGTCTAATTTTTTCTTTCAAAAAACTTTTCAGCTATGTAAGTCAGTCAGTTAGTAAAATATTACAATCATGTAGTCAGTTTGCAGTCATTCAGTTAATTTTTCAGCTTTTAGAAATGACTCCATGCCAAAGGGAAGGAAATCTATTGGTTTGTAGGTTCTCAGCCCTTTTCCAGCAAGGCACTTTCCCCAGTTGGAGCCAATGTTGTCACTCACTGCATTGTGGGTTTCAGTTGGTCAAGGTTGCCCAAGAGCAATGAAGTTTTTAAGCCACATTACCAGGACATAGAAGATCTTAGAGCTTAATCGGGCCCTCTCCATTCCACAGTGCTTGAAAATGTCTTTCCAACAGTATATGGAAGTCCAAGAATGGACTTCTAGATTAGAAGTTAGAGCATGTTGAAGTTACCCTTGGAAAGTCATGAAAACAAAGAAAATGACCAAGTAGATGGGAAAATCGCAATCAGAGGTCTAAGAGCAACATCAATCGCAATCGACCATCAGCAAGGTCCTGGGTAGAGGCTTACGGTCATCGGCGGTCCACGATACCGACCGCCAAAATCACAGTCCTGCAGTCCCACGATTCCATAGTGTCGTGATCTTGTAGTCCTGTGATATCGGCGTATCGATGATCCGAGGGACTACTACTCCCAAAACCTCGTAGACTAATGATTTTTTGATCCAATGTGAAAGCAATGGGGAAGGTTGAAATCATTTTACAAAGGAAATCAATGGAAAAACAAGGATCGGGTCGCCCCCTTCTCTCTCCACGTGGCAGTACGACATATTGGTGATGGGAAATTCTGCAATCCCGCATTATCAAAAATTGGTGGAACAGAGGGGCTACCACTCCAAAACCTTGTGGGATGCGATTTTGTGAAATTGTGTAAAATCATATGGGAAGGTCAAGATCATTTTACAAAGGAAACCCATGCAAAAATAGGGTCGGGAAAGCCATTTTATTTCTCTTCCTAGGGGCCACGTGTTGCAATGTGATTGGTCCTGATGGTTGAGATGGCAATTGACACCATCAATGACATGGCAGTACGAAGGACACGTGTCAAGTAGTTTCGGTGTTTGTAGGGATCCTATGGGGCCATTTATGGGTGACATGTGGTAGTGATGACATCACCCCGTAGATCAGTGATCAGCGATCATGCGAATTAAAGTTCATTCCTCCCCCAATTTTCCTTCGAGGCTTGTGATTGTAATATGTGGCAACTTCCCGGATGAAATGTTTTATGTATTACATCTTACGGGGATTTCGCATCCAGACTGTCGGCCATTGCTATGAAAGAAGGTAAAAGGTCCCCCTCTCCTGTGTTGTGATTGTGATATCTTGGTTGGGCCCGATCTCGCAGATCAACGATAGCAAGTTTCTTCGGGAAAAGCTAAAGGTAAGGTGCATTCAGCGTTGGGATGTGGGATTCCAAGTAACAAAGGAAAAAGGTCCCTGAATGTAGGTTTGAAAGACTCTAGCACCCTCATGATGAGCCCCTGGTTCTTACCCCCATTCATATGAATAAATTTACGAAAAGGGGGGCTAAAGTGAAAGGAGCTAAGGGAGATCGGGACTCATCTATTTCACAACGTTTTTTAGCAAAAAAGCAGCATGGGACAGTTCTTCGCATTATCACCGAGAGAGCATC
Organism: Pinus taeda; assembly: GCA_000404065.3. NCBI lineage: Eukaryota > Viridiplantae > Streptophyta > Pinopsida > Pinales > Pinaceae > Pinus > Pinus taeda. The sequence goes on along the minus strand of APFE030691986.1, from coordinate 81,831 downwards.
ACAAAGTATATCAGGGTGTTGATTGTGCAAGAATAAGCTTTAAAGGCATGATGGGTTGGTAGATGTGGCTTCAAGGGAAACAAGAGATGCATTCAAAGACGGTATGGGCTGATCTAGAAAGGCTCACTGTGACACAGAAACGATGGGACCAACACCAAAAGTAGTTGTGGCCTTTAATAAGGGAGATGAAGCATTCAAAACCAGGCATGGATGGACCAAGAAAGGCCTATTGTGACACAGATCTAGAGGTTAATGACGAATGAAATAAAGACAAAAATGACAGAATCCGGCTAAGTAACATAAGGAGCCATACGGTGAGAAGACTAGCTCCTGAAGCAGATACAATCATGGGATGGGCAAGAAGATATTACATTTATTTGCATCTGTTTGTTTACTTACTTATTGTTCTGTGACATGCCTCATTTCAACGAGGCATTTAATTTTGTAACATTTTTTCTTGGGCCACATAGTTACCTGTGACAGAGACATCTAGTCGACCCGAAAATTGAGGCTAGGCCAGAGATATTTTGTTGTAATGAATGTTCTTGCTCCCATCTCCAGATAAATAGGGGAAAGAAAGACCTAACAAGGGTTCAGAAATTCTAAAGAAAAGTCTACATGTTATTGTCAAAAGGTATCTCTTTGTAACACAAATTTTTCAGAATATCAAGGAAATGGTGGTGGTTTCCCCTTCAATAATTATAGTATATGTCTCCTCTATTAAAACCCATTTTGCATTCATATTTCTTCTCTAAATTCATGCAATTATAGCTACTAGTAATATTTCAAGCTTCCTCATAACTCCATTTGTATTGATATGTGAATGCAAGTGCCTATAATTATATCATAGATTCACTTTTCTCAATATTGTTGATGCATGTGCCTATATGGATTACTGAAATCCCATCTTTAAATTTGTTATACATTAATCATAACATTCAATTCGTCCTTTATCCATTATATCTTCCTGTATCTCAAATAAGTATAGAAATTCTTGATGCCTCAAGCTCTACGTGTTAAGTGTAGAATTCTTAATACCTTATGCTCTATGTGATGGATTTCTCTTTCTCCTTATCCTCTCTCATATGCTCTTCAAAATATTATTAAGTTGTAAGCCCTTAACTGCTCTGCCTCCACTATCTTTATGCATATTTATGAGATCTAAACATGTGGAGAAGTACCAGAAATTCGGTCTTACTTCTTTGGATGAATGAACCAGCCAAATTCCTATATATAATAATATATATATATATAATTATATATATATATATATATATATATATATAATATATATATATATATTATATATAAATAAACTATGTGTGATGTCTCCATCTCTAGAAAATCCTATGAGACAAACATAATCTAGATGTGCCCAGACACTGGTTTTGTAAGTAATCCAAGGTTGTATCTGGGAGCTACAACAGGGGTCTCCTTATCTAAGATATGTTATAAAGCCAAAGTTTGGCAGTGACTTGGGCCCTAAATAATTACTTCTAAGGCACATGGACCATGCATGGGTCCTTAGACCATGAGACATGCCCTTGTATGGAATATTAAGCTTAGGATTAGGGAATGGTCCCAATTCAAAGATTTAATGCACCAAGGGCGGGTCTCCATGTTGAAGTCATGCTTTAAGGATGGAAATGAGTGTTTTAGGAACAATGCACTACTTTCAGTATGTATATGTAATAGAAACCTATTGGGAACTAGGATAATAATAAGAGGGGGGTGAATCATTATTATTACCAATTTTATAAATTATTGCTAACACACATTATTTCAATTCATTTAGAAATCAACCATGTAAACAACTCATGAATCACACAGTAACATCATAAACAACATATACATAATATGTAACAGATAGAGACACCAGATGTATGTGGAAACCCATAAAGGGTGAAAACTACCATTCTTCTTTTAATTATTTATGCAAATGCAAGCTCCAACATATTGTTATGTTATGTTTACTAACACCAACTAGAAGGAAGCAACCACACCCTGATTTGTAAGAAACCACTTGCAAGAGGCACCAACCCCCAAAATTTTTATAGGCATCAACCTGAAGGAAGCACCAACAACCTAATTTTCAAGAAACCACTTACAAGAGGCACCTACCCCCAAGTTCTTTTTACATGAACCAACCTAAAGGAAGTACTAACTCCTTGATTTTTGGGCACCAACGCCCAAGTTATTTTACAAGAACTGGCCTAAATGAAGCATCAACTCCCTGATGTGTAGACACCAACCTGCAGAACCTATCAGATCTATTTTTCATAACATTTTCATAATCAAATCCACAAGTACTTTGTTGTAACAACCCTGGTGAAAATTCCATGTAATAAAGTTAATAAAGACAAAATAATAACCATGGTTAACGGGACACTTATTCCAAGTTGAATGGTGGGTAAGACATCCCAGTGTGAGTTTTCATTGGTTTATTATGGCTAAGGAAATTGGAAAAGGAAATGGCTAAGACAATTGGAAAGGAAAAGTGACATTAATTGACATTTTGTTTATGAAAATAATGGAAATTAGGAGAAAAGGAAGGTGAAAGGTCACAGGTTGCATGTGAGGAGGAAAATGATAGAAAATAATGGAAAAATAAGAAAATAGAGGCCTAATTGATAGCATTATGAGAATCAGTTGCTACCTTTTGTTAGTGTTACCTTTTGTCAGTTTAGTTTTGGATCTCTCTCATTGTTCTCTCTCTCTCACTCTTGGACACACATATTTTTCTTGGAGAACTTTTCCATTGGATCAACAAAGGAAAAGAAGGCAAGGGGAAAGAAGTAGCAAGCAAGGAAGAGCAGGATCAAGTAGCTACATCATGATTCTTTGTAGGTCTCGATTTGCATGTGTGTTTTCCTTGCTAGATTTTACATGCATGGTATTGCATGTGGTTCTTTGTTGTTATGGCACGGTGTTTGCCAAGTGTGACAATATTTTAAGTTGATCCTTTCCATTTCCAAATAGCCATGGTGTCTAGGAGACAGGAAAATTCCTCATAGTGTAGGTAGAGAAATCTAGTGGCATCCATGCTTGTTTTGGCCTAGTGATATGGTGGAGATCATGGTAAAGCCTATTATTACATGTTTATTGCATTGGCCTAGTGATCTATTGTGGATTGTGGTAAATCTCGGTTTCTAGTAATGAGGGTGAGCTGGTTTAGCATTGGGATTCCTTGGTTGGTTCTTTTGGTTTGAGTCCCACATTCATGCTTGGTGTTGAAATATGACAAGAAGAATATTCAAATTTAATTTGTTCTTGAATTAAATTGTGAGTTAAAATCAAATTTAGTCTTAACAGCTACTTGGAAATAATTAATTAATTTATTTTAAATTAATTAGTTGGAGAAATTCAAGTTAGAAGTCTTTCTGAAGTCATGCAAGAGTTATCCTTTAAATTAAGGAGATAGGATTGAGTTATATTTGAGTTTTAATTAGTTAACTCAGTTTACTAAGTTAAGTATAGTTAAATTAGTTCCAAATTGTTTGAGGAACTAATAGTGAGTTAATAGTCAGTTGATGTATTAATGCACTCAACTAGTGCTACTCCAGTTAACTGAAGATTCCCTCAACATAAACTCATGCATCTCTATTCTAAGAAAGACCCAGTTGAGACTAATGTTAAGGACAGTGTACTATCAGTTGCATGTGTTTTCTCGTGGAGAAAAATCATGCATGCAGTCAAGGATTTATCCTTGAGGATTGTGCAGTTTTGAAGGGTTTTCCACTTGGTAATAGGAAAATCATCCACAAGGAACAACGCAAGGAAATAGGAGCTTGGATGGTAGAGAGGAAGGTTGGAAAGAAGCCAAGATTTCCTATGAGCATCTATGAGGATTGTACTGAGAGCTGGCTAGCTGTGAGAGCTAAGGCTTTGTATAATTCCTATTTATTTCCACCATGTATGATAATACAATAGTGTGGGGTT
>APFE030691986.1:36959-73181 GCA_000404065.3 Pinus taeda | reverse complement strand
TTAAATTGTGAATTAAAATCAAATTTAGTCTTAATAGCTACTTGGAAATAATTAATTAATTTATTTTAAATTAATTAGATGGAGAAATTCAAGTTAGAAGTCTTTCTGACGTGATGCAAGAGTTATCACTTAAATTAAGGAGATAAGATTGAGTTATACTTGAGTTGTAATTATTTAACTCAGTTTACTGATTTAAGTCCAATTAAACTAGTTCCAAAATATTTGAATGACTAATAGTGAGTTAACAGTCAGTTGATGCATTAATGCACTCAACTAGCGCTACTCCAGATCACTGAAGATTCCCTCATCATAAACTCATGCATGTCTATTATGAGAAAGACCCATTTGAGATTAATGTTCAAGGATAGTGTACTATCAGTTGCATGTGTTTTCTCATGGAGAAAACTCATGCATGCAATCAAGGATTTATCCTTGGGGATTGCATAGTTTTGAAGGAAGGGTTTTCCACTTGGTAATAGGAAAACCATCCATAAGGAAGAACACGAGGAAATAGGAGCTTGGAGGGCAATGATGAATGTTGGAGAGAAGCCAAGATTTCCTGTGAGCATCTTTGAGCATTGTACTGAGAGTTAACTAGCTGTGAAAGCTAAGGCTTTGTATAATTCGTATGTATTTCCACCATGTATGTAATACAATAATGTGGGGTTTTTAGCTAATGCTTTCCCCAAAGAATTTTCATTTTTATTGTGCAATTGATTCTTCTTCTTCTGGTTATATTGTTTAGCTCGATCTTTAAGCTTCCGCAAATTGATAGTAGAAGTAGGTTATAATATTCTACTTTGATTTATATTGCATTATTGGGTTAACCTACCATCAGATTTTCTACACTTGGAATATGGCACGGGGGTGATTGGTTGAAGAGATATTTGGCTCAACTAATCTATGGTCAGGTGGAACATGGTAGTCCCATCCCAGGTTGGATTTTGCATTCATTAATAAGAGGTTCTTTCCTTGATATCTTATGTGTGTATGTATTGGTTTATATGTGGATTCTATGGTTGGAGCATCCTTGATATTTTTGTTGTTATTATGTTGGTTATAAGCATGTATTATGACATTGATGGTGTATGTCTCTCCTCATTCTTTGATTTGTAAATAAATGAGAAATGTATCTATGACCTAATAGATGATAATGCAACTATTGATATAAGGGAACAATTCTTCTTAGCGATTCTCAGATAAGTATGAGACCCCTTATGCTCAGATATGTTGTTTAAACCTGTAGATTACATATTTATGACATGTTTGACGAAATTGTTGTCATGGCTTGTAGGGGTCCAGTCTAGACCTTGTTAATTCTTTTGGAAATGTATCATTGTTTTGTTGTGTAAATTCATTTTTGAATCTATCACGGAGTTCTCAACAGTGACTTGGGCTTTATGCCTGAAAAAATTACACCAACCTCAGATTCATAGGCATAGGTCCGAGGAGAAAAGTCCCCAAATGCATGCATACCCATGTTGTGGCAGCATCTGGAGCCTCCCAGATGTACCCTTGTCCATATGAAGGGAGTGTATGAGGGTTTAATGGTCTAAAAACTCAATGCGACCCAAGGGCTGGTTTCCTGAGTGGTTGGGATGGCTCCTGGGAGTTATGTTTCTGATGTGGAAGGTTTGTACGATTTGTTTTCGTCGATTCCACTTCCTTAAGGTGACTTATGAGGTTGAATCCCATTATAGTGGCCTCTTGTTGCATATTTACCTCGGTTGGTCAATTACTTGGGTAGATGTGGGATGAGGGTGTTACAGAGACGTATCAAAGCGGGTTCATTTCTCTTTGGGTGGTTTCTGATTTCCACTCTCATTGTGTGATATCTAATACCATAGAGTGGTATCAGAGCATGGTTTTTCCATTGGATTGGATGGGTGGTGTGTATGTTCATGCATTCATGTCAGTTGCACGTGTGTTAATCATCATTGTGGTCTATATGCTTGTTGCATATGCATGGTGTTGATCATGGTTGTAATTACGTCACCATGTGAAAGATGATGTTTTTTTTAAGTGTGTCATCATGAGTGAATGATTGGTTACATGTTTTTTATGTTTTCGTTTTTTCAGTGTACATTGGTATGGTTCTTGTTGTCATGCTATGTGTGGTTGATATGGTTGTGCATTGATGAATAGACTCTAGTTAGAATGATAGTTATATGGTTTTACGGTTATGTATTATATGTATATTCAGTCATGATTATATTATACATGTATTACACTAATTTGGTTGATCTTGCAAATGAGATATCCTCCCTAAATTATGCTAAGTTACATTTGTTTCTTGTGATTTTGTTTAGCTTACATAGTATGCATTGCAGGAAAGAGATCAAAATGACTAGCAAGATGGTAGAACATAAAGGTTCTCCATATGAATTATATGAGCAACATGGTGTTGGGAACTCTGCTAATTTAGAAAACACTTTGAGAAGCTTGAAGGAAGAAATAAGGATTTGTAAGGCAGATAATGACAAAATCATGTAGGAACAAGAGAAACAAGAAGAGGTTAATGCAATACTCCTTTCGATTTTGTCATAATTGTAGTGACAGGGGCCACTTCGGATCAGCCATGGGCAGGAGGATATAACTAATGAGACATATGACACTAGGTCTCATGGTGGGTATAGGTCATATAGATATGACATAGTTAGAGATGGCAGGTTGTTATATACTCTAGATAAGAGAGGTGATGGATACAGGTATTATTCTAGTTTTGGTTATGACAGGCATCATGATCGCCATCATTATCACCCTTACAGGAAGAGTGATAATAGATACTTTCCAGATGAATTTAAGAAAGAAAAGTCGCCTACTGTTGATGGAGACTTGAAGAAACCAGAAGATGCAGAGGCTTGGATACTTGGGATGAACAAGTTATTTTATTTGCATGAGTACACAAAAAACATGAATGCCAGAATTGTTATATTCAACTTAAAAGGTAAAGAAGATATATGGTGGGAAGATGTGAAGTGGGTTAGAGACATCAGGATGGAGGATTTGAGTTGGCATGGGTTCAAGAGGCTTTTCAGGAAGAAGTACTTGTCAAAAAGGTACTACGGTGATAAGGCCAAATAATTATATGAGCTAAAGATGGGATCAATGATGGGTGAGGAGTATATGACCAAGTTCCTAGAGCTATTGGTTTATGTACCATATCTTAAATATGAGAAGGCTAAAGTTTACTGATTTTTCAATGGTTTTCCATATGCATTTAGAGATCAGATTGGGTATGATGAGCCTCAGTCACTTGAGGAAGTTATTGGGAAATTGAAGCATTTCTATGAACAGTCAAAGTGTAAGAATGAATCTCAACAAGGATGGGAAGGGAAAGATAAAGGTAAAGTTAAATGGCAGTCGAAAAGAATAAGGCCTCATAATGCCAAAGAGAAAGAAAATGTGGCACCACAAAAGAAGTTCAATGAAGCTAGACAGGGACATGGATCACAACAACACCATAGAAGTGATGGTATTGGATGGTTGGAGTGTTGGACACACAGTAAAGAATACCTTAAGAGAGAATGTCCATAGAATCAGGGTGGTAGGCCTCAGACATATAGTGTAGAGGAGGTAAAGAATGTTGGGGATGTTGGATAGAACATTCCTCATATCTATGTAGTGTTGGAAAATAGATAGGCATACCATCATGCATCTATCATTGAGATGGACAGTAAGATTTGTGATCAAGTTGATTCTATTTTGATTGACCTTGGATCTAATTACAGTTATGTTAATCCCGACCTGGTGGATAATTGTAGTTTGGATAAAGACATGCATGTAGAATCTTAGCTAGTGCAGTTGGCTATAGGTACAAAGAAGAGAGTTCATCATTGGGTAAGAGCTTGTGCATTTGAGTTAAATGGTATGCATATAGAAACACATTTCAATGTACTACCATTGGGATCATACAACATGATTTTGGGTATGGATTATCTATACCTTCACAAGACCAAGGTGGATTGTTATGAAAAATCCATTGAGTGCTTGGATGATAATGGGGAACCAAGAGTTTTACAGGGAAAGAAGAAAGCCACACCAGTTAGGATCGTGACAGTTATGGAGGTCAAGCATACTCGCAAGAAAGAGTGTGTGTTATTTGTAGTACATATCTCTAGTGACAAAGGTAAGGAAGTTGGGAATGCAGATATTTTGAGAAGGTACCCAGTTCTAAAGCAGTTTTAGGACATATCTCCTGCATATATTCCACCTCACAAGGAAGTAGAATTTTCTATTGAGTTGGTGTTAGCGGTAGCTCCAACATCAAAAGAACCTTACAAGATGAGCACACCTGATTTGGTAGATTTAAATTTGCAGTTGAAAGAGATGCTTGACAAGGGATACATTAGGCCAAATGTATCACCTTAGGGTGCATCGGTATTTTTTGTAAATAAGAAGGATGGTACTCTTATATTGTGCATTGACTACAGGAAGTTGAACAAAATGACCATCAAGAACAAGTATCTATTGCCGAGGATTGATGACTTGTTCGATCAGTTGAAGGGGGAAACAATGTTCTCAAAGATTGATCTAAAATCCAGATATCATGAGGTATTCACTAAAGAGGAGGACATTTACAAGACAAATTTCCAGACCAAGTCTGGGCATTATGAGCTTGTTGTAGCTCCATTCGATTTGTCTAATGCTCCATCTACCTTTATGTGCTTGATGAATAGTATTTGAATAATTTTGTTAATGTGTTCATTGATGACATATTGGTATATTCTAAAAAAGAGGAAGAGCATGTAGGAGAGTTGAGGTTGTTGAGAGAGAATTAGTTGTATGCTAAGCTCATTAAGTGTGATTTCTTTCAGATTGAGGTACATTACTTGGGACATGTTGTCTCTAAGAAGGGCATAGTAGTAGATCCAAAAAAGATAAGAGTTATCATGGAGTGGGTAGCTCCCAGGAATGTGGATGAAGTGTGATCTTTCATGGGATTGGTAGGTTATTACAGAAGGTTCATTAGGAACTTCTAACAGATTTCTTATCCTATTACATCATTGCAAAGGAAAGGTAAGAAGTTTGAATGGACAAAGGAGCGTGAGGCCAGTTTTGAGCATCTCAAGCAGTTGCTAACATATGCACTAGTGTTAAAGATTGCAAATCTGGACAAAGAGTGTAGTATGTACAAATGCTTGTGAGAAAAGACTTGGTGGAGTCCTTATGTAGAAAGGACAGGTAGTGTGTTATGAGTCACGGACACTGAATGAGCATGTTGGGACAGGGTTCCCTAGGATTAATTTTGGGTTTAAAAGCCCATGTTTTGGGGCAGAAAGCCCAATTTTTTGTATAAAAAGTGTAAAGTCTTCACAATTTGTGGTTGCAAAGCACGAAGATGTAAAGTGTCATAAAGGGTTCCCATCCCTCTGTTATGTAAGTTGTGTCGGTTGTAGAAGATCTACCCATGGTCCACGGACCATGGGATTGTATAAAAAGGAGAGTCTTAGAAGAGTGTAAGGTAGTTTTTTGTAGTAGCTAAGTCAATGATGAATGTAATGGGTCAGTAAGAACTAAGAGCGCGTATTCTTAGAGTAGAAGAGAGGCTCTGCATCTATGTGCATAGAGGCCTAGGTTAGAAGTCTGCAGCTGAGTGCACGGACCCCTACAGTTGTGTACGCATGGTAGTTAGAGTATGTAAGAAGTTCTGAAGTATTAATAAAGAAGATTATTCTAGAATTACCTGTGTTGGTCTATTTACTTCTGTTATAAATGTATGTGATTATGTTATGATGAATACTAGGTTTATGTTTTAATGCCATATTGATACGTGAATATGTATATTTTACATTGTTGGTTGAATGCAAGTAATAATATCTGTTTACGCGAAGAATATCTTAATGCATGTTGATGTTATTAGATATTTAAGCCAATATAGGCACACATAGGATTAAGAATAATTACGGAGGTGTGTAAGTGGTTGATTCACGTATTTAGGGTATGCAAAGGATGGTCATAGACCTTCGCACAGGTCTAGACACCGAATAAGATAAGTATATCGATAAGCCCTAAGAGGCTTATCGGGGCTTATCGATATGCGCGAAGGAAGGGTGAAGGTATAAAATGACATCACTACCATCTTCAGTGCAGAAACTTGGTTCCTGAATCCCCCATACTGCTTCGGGTGACTTTAGTTCGCCCTCTGGATTGATTCCGAAAGGGCCAATAGTGTAAGGATTTGTTTGGCTAATATAACGTTGAACCTAGATTAGTGCCCACTAAGTCAACAAATGGTTCTGTTGCCAGGATCAAGATCTACATAAAGAGATGTGTGATGTCGCATCACAGGAATCCAACTAAGAAGGAAATTGAAGACTGGTTGGATAGAAAGATCCATGAATTTGTAGCGCAAGAGAACATGAATATGCGATTGACAAAAGAATAATGGTTGGACAGATATTTGTACACAGAGATACACTAAATCTTATTATGTTCCTTCCCAATCAAATTATATGAGTGGATCGCTAAACTGGTAGACATCCAATGAAGGTGGAGACTTGACGTTCCAATAGTGTGGACCCAAGAGTTAGTGCAAAGATTGGAAGCCTCTGAAGATAAGATCACATGCGTTGTCAATCACTTGCTCTATTGTATCATAGGAGGATTTGTGACAGAGTTCGCGGTCGATACTTCTGCCAACTACAGCAAAGCAGAGCACTGCTTCTTTAAAGGACTGCGAGGTAAGTATTTAAGTTCTTTAAATACTTGGATTAAGATGCTCTTGTATGAAAAGTAGGTCATGCAGTTACCTTGATGTTTGGAGCTACACGAAGTGGAAAGATCTTCAGGGATAGAGGGAAAAGAGGCCCTGAATAGCTGATTGAACCTCCTCTGAGTGACGACGAGGAAGTAGCACAGGCTTCACCACAGAGCGTTGTTTAGTTAATAAGAAGAGGGTTCCCATGAATACTCCATCCACCCACACCACCTCCATCCTTACCTCTGTCGCATACACCTATGCCCACACCACTGCCACCTCCGCCACCTCCTCCACCTCCGCCACCATTCAGTATGGCGAATTATGTAAAATTGTCTGTGTTTAAGGGCTTGAGAAATGAGGAGGACTAGTTTTGGTTCGTCACGAAGGTTGTATGGGAAGCTCAGGGTATTACAGATGATCATATGAAGAAAGAAAAATTGGTTAATGCTTTACAAGAATGCACACTAATGTGGTACATTAAGTATTTTACTGATAACCCGATGGCTGCGTTGGCAGATATTCAGACTGCGCTAAATAAGGAATTCAGTAGACCTCAATCTAAAGTGCAATTAATTATGGGATTCAAGGAGATTATGATGAATCCTAGTGAGACACCCTGGAACCTGGGTCATCGATTGAAGTGCATGATCCGCGAAGCTAACATGAATCTTATGGATGGGCAGCACCACGAATGGTTTGGGGCTTCACTCTTGCCTCATCTAAGGGTTGCTTTATCATAGCAAAAGATTGGGACCCAGGCAGAAGCCTTAGAGATTGCGATGAGATTGCATAAGACACCGATGCAAGATCATAATTTGGGAGTTTAGCAGATTCATGCGCAGTTGTAGATTCTTTGCATAGAATTTCAGAGTCTGAAGAAAGATAGAGGAATTCAGCTAGAGGTGCGCGAAGAAGTTTGGTGCCTGAAATGAAAAACTCAGGGGCATGACAAAGATCATTGTCTAGTCTTCACAAATTATGTCACAGCAGGAGGTGTCGATGCCTCTAAGGCCAAAAGCTCAAGTAAGGTCAAGTACAGAGCATGCAATATGGTGTGCTATCTGTTAGGTAAGTGGAAAACATGTGGTAGAGAATTGTCACTTACTGCAGAAATTTGTACAAACACCACAACAACTCTTCTGCAACTTCTGTCAAACAGTGGGTCATGATAAGCATAATTGTCATAGCTATGAGCTAATGATAGATAGAACACCTGCCTATAGAGTGCAGACAAGAACTCGGCCTCTGGATCAAGGTGTAGGAGGAGTGCAAGGAGGATATCACAGGTGCGAACAAGGCCGGGGTCGAAGAGGACTTGGCAGGGATTGAGGACATGTTATTTTCTACAACTGTGGGGGACTGGCACAATACGCACGAGAATGAACGAACCCAACATGTCTGTCATGTCAATAATGTACTCATTTTCACCATGTGACAGAAGAATGCCTTGTATTATTAGCTAAGATATGCAAAAGCGGGTGCAACCTCAGCAGCTGACTCAAAACTTGTAGATGATGAGGGTTAAGCCTCACGAAGAGGACCCTAATGTGAATATTGTGCTGCGAGGAGGGGTGATTACTGGCAAGGAAAAGGGAAAGCAACTTGAAGAAAGTGAGTGGGTCTGCAAAGCTCCAAAAAAGGAGGTTAGGTTTGATCTAGAGCGCACGAAGGAAACATTTATGGAAGCAAAAAATGCTTCATTGAGGCCTCTACCTTAGGCAGCCAGGATAAGCCAGTTGAAGAAATGGACCCTTCTGTGCTTACTAATTTCTTAGAGACCTGTATGAAGTTGGTGCGCGATAGCCAGGCTGTGAAAGAATTACAGTAGCTGATAAATAAGTGTGCTGGAAAAGAAAACGCTCCTGACGGGCCACGCGTGGTAGGGAATATTAGTAATCATAAGGAAAGGACGGTGCGTGAGATGAGGCTCACTACGCAGATAGGTGAGTATGAGATGGATTAAGTTATTCTAGATTTAGGGTCAGATGCGAATTTTTTTCCTAAATAGATGTGGGAGAGAATAGGGAGACTTGCGCTATAGTGGTCTCTGATTAAGTTAAGGATGGGAAATCAATAGAAGATTGTCCCCATGGGAAGATTGCAGGGAGTGACAGTTGATATTGAAGGTGTGAGCACGTTGGCTGACTTTGAAGTGATAGAGATTGTGGATGACAACAATCCCTACCCTGCTCTCTTTGGGATTGATTGGGCCACTGGCATGAATGGGGTGAACAATTTGAATAAGAAAAATATGACATTTGAGAAGAACTCACTCCATGTAGTAGTACCCCTCGACCCTGTAGGAAGACCATGCTATACTGAACCAATCCACGATTATGAAAGCAACGATGATTTGGACCAGATTTATAAGATAACGAAGTGAGATCAAGATTGGATGTATCCAACAGTTGATGGATTTATTGCACGGGACCGTGAAAGTTCCTGCACTTCAGATTGAGATGAGGAATTGGAACATTGGCAGAATTGAATGCACGAAGTGTCTACACTGCGTTGCAATATGATGACTAAGTCATTGCATTGTGTATCGTCGGAGGTAAGAAGTCTACCCTATTATGATGGTTTGATTGACATTGATAAATTTTTGGATGCATTTGAAAGGGAACTGCCAGAGAAGCATCACTTTGAGGCCTTGGATTTAGCACTACACACTACACCCACAAGATGGTGGGGTACACACAAAGATATATTTGATGACTGGCATGTATACAGAAGGATGATGAGAATACCCTTTGGTTTCCTGAAGGTTAGATTAACAGAGATATATGATGGGAGAAATGATCCACGCGATCACTTGGCTAAATGGACTGAAGTTTATGGAGCGCAGCCTCAGCCTAAATGGGTACATTTGTTCTGTCATACTTTGTATGTAATACTGATGAACTGGTACTTGGAAACAAACCTCTGCCATGGCACTGAAGAATGGGATGTTTTGTGACAATGATTCTTGATGACATTCAGCTTTGAGGATGGATTTAAATGTATTGATGAGGCATTGTAGGAGGTCAAGGCAGCGATCTTCATAATACCGCAAGATCCTTTAGATTTGATTCCACCAGATTGGATGACCCAGCTACACCATGCGTTGGAGTGCTACAATGTGACTACTGAAGAAGAAGACGAGGATCCAAGGAACATTAGTATCCTAGAGACTAAAGGTCACCACGAAGCTAAGGGACCACAAATAGAGAATCCAGATATAACCATGCCGCTCAAAACTAGACAGGTCAACATTGGCACGAAAGTGGAGCCAAAATTTCAAATATCGGGGACTATTGGGATGATGCTACAGTAGATAAGGTTGCTGAGTTGCTCCATCAATATCAGGACTTGTTCTCTATGAAGTTTTCATATTTGAAAGGGATAATAGGGGACTTTGGTGTTATGAACATTACTTTAAAACCGGATGCGAAGCCGATCAAGCAAAGGCCTTACCGCCTCAACACAAAGTATAAAGAAAAGGTCTGCTTAGAGTTGGATAAAATGCTTGCAACAAGCATTATTGAGCTAGTGGAAGAATCTAATTGGGTAAGCCCAATGGTAGTTTAGGAAAATAAGAAGAAGGATGAAATAAGGATATGCATAGATCTCAGGGAGTTGAACGATGCTTGCGTACATGATCCATTTCCAACTCTGTTCACCGATAAAGTGCGAGATAATGTTGGTGATCAGGAAGCATATTCGTTCACTAATGGGTTCTCTAGGTACCATCAGATTAAGATTGCACCAGAAGATAGAAGTAAGACGACCTTCACAATTTTTTGGAGGTATACTTCGATGATTGGACGGTGTTTCGATTGGTAAAGCACCATGTAGCTAGTCTACGCTTGATGTTGGATATATGCCAAAGGTATCAGATCATGCTCAATTTGAAGAAATGTTTGTTTTATGTCTCTTTTGGGATCTTGCTGGATCATGTGGTATATAGACAAGGCTTAATGGTAGACCCTGCTAATATCACGATCATAACCAATTTGGAAGCACCAAGTAGTGTGCAGCAGTTGCGTGCAACGTTGGAGCATATAAGATACTATATGAATTTCATTAAGGGTTATGCCTAGATTACTGCGCCAACCGAAAAAATGTTAAATGATGCTACATTCTGTTGGAATGAGCAATGTTAGAGGAGCCTAGATGTGTTAAAGGATAAAATTGTCACCGCACTGATCCTAGCATTCCTGGATTGGAAGAAGGAATTTCATGTGCATGTGGATGCATCATGTGTTGCGTTGGGAGTAGTACTGACATAGGCCAGTGAGGGAGAATTGAATCACCGTATAGAATTCACAAGTAGGAAGCTATCTAAAGCTGAGAAGAGTTATTCGAAGATAAAGTGCAAAGGGTTGGCTATGGTGTACGTGCTCCAGAAATTCAGACACTACTTGTTAGGTGGACACTTCAAGATGTATATAGACCATTCTGCATTAAAGTACCTGGTTAGCAAGCTTGTTTTGGGGGGAAGATATGGAGATGGCTGCTGCTATTTCAAGAATATGATTTTGAAGTAATTGTGAAGCCAGGGCGGTTGAATGCAAGGCCAGATCACCTGTCGTGCATTAAAATCAGAGAGGTGCCTACTAATTTGGAGGAAGGACTGTCTGACGTGTAGATTTTCATGGTGTGTGTCGCAGATAATCAATTTTAAGATATTATACTTCTTGACGACAAGAATGACTCCAAAAGGGTATACTAGTCAACAAAAGAAGGAATTGGTGGCACGCGCAGCAGAGTTTTCTGTCATTGTAGGACATTTGTATAAAATCGGATCAGATGAAATATTCCAACGCTATGTACCTGAGTTCAAACAAAAAAGCATCCTTGTTGAAGCTCATGGAGGAGCTACAGGAGGACATTATACAGGAAAAGAAACAACAAATAAGATTTTACATGCTGGGTTGTGGTGGTCGACACTGCATAAGGATTCCAAATCTTATTGTAGGGCATGCGATGCATGTTAGAGAACTGACAGGACATTGTGGAGGGATGAGCTTCCTCTAAATCCACAAATGTCATTGTAGCCACTTTAGAAATGGGAGATTGATTTTGTAGGACCGATTCAGCCTCCTAGAAAGAAGACGTGTGTTTGGTACATCATCACTGCGACTGAGTATTTGATCAGATGGGCAGAGGTGTAGCCTGTCAAGGACTATATAGGGGAAATATTGGTGAAGTTCCTCTTTGAGTATGTGATAACTAGGTTTGGTTGTCCAAAAATCTTGATGAGTGATCGCAGTAGGCATTTTCGTAATGAAACGATCAGTGCATTAACGAAGCAATTCTAGGTTTATCATCAAAAGAGTATGCCATATCACCAGGATTTAATAAGATATTGGAAAACACGCTGATGAAGGTTTGCAATGCACAATGAAATGACTAGGATGTGCATGTACTCGCGGTGCTATGGGCTTCCAAAACTACTTGCAAGAAGTTGACTGGACAGAGGCCTTTCAGGATGGTATATGGCGTAGAAGTTGTGATGCCGATGGAGTACACTGCACCTAGTTTACGAATCACGATGTTCACATGAATGCGGATCACGTAGCCCTAGAAGAGCATCTCGCGCATCTGATAGAACTTGAAGAAGATAGATTTTTGGTTGGGTTCCATTAACAAGTTCAAAAGGAGCACAAAACAACATGGCACGATCAGCACATCAAACTTCGCACCTTCAAGGTAAACAATTTAGTTTTATTATATGACAGCAAGTTTGATAAATTTCCAAGAAACTTTCAGATGCATTCTCTGGGGCCATATGTCATCAAGGAGATTACCAATGGTGGAGTAGTTCAGTTGGTGAAATTGAATGGAGATCCATTTCCAGGGAAAGTAAATGGCATCCAATTGAAGCCATACACTGGGGATCTAGCCAGTGACTATATGGTGGAAGCATAGTTTTAGTGCTCTAGGCTGCTGAAAGGAGGCGTAAGACTATAAACTACACTACCTGGGTTGTAGAGTCGTGCAACTCAGGGACTGCGTGAAAAGGAAGAATGTCACAACATCAACCGAAGTGCAAGGGGATTTGTGCTATAGGAGGAGGAACCATGCAGGGCAGCCAGAAAGTGACCATTACAGTCACTGTTCATGATTTGACAGTGAGAAAATGGCTAAGAGGAGCCGGGGGGGGGGGGGGGGGGGGGCTTTTAAGATGAAATTTAAATGCAATATCTTGGAAAATATGTTGCCAATCTAAAATTTGTGAGTAGATTTTGGGGGGAACGATCAGATTTGAATTCGATTTTTCCTATAAATTATAGATCATTTCCCAACAAAAAACACTTTGCATTCTGAGAGTTGATGTGTCGATCTATCAGGTGTGCATGACCCCTGCGATTTTTCAGGATTTGGTGGCAAGCTCAGTGTTTGACATGTTGCTTAAGGAAACCCAAGATCTCATTAATAGCCTCATGTCGAAATCCATAGAAACTTTTAGTGTTGGAGGGTCTATGGCGTCTAAGCGAGCTGCCCTTGACGTCGTAAGAGTGGATTTTCCCGTAGATGTACCAAAGTTGCGAGGTCACCAAAATCGAGGCTGGTGCTGAAAAGAGAGGGGCATAAGACAAAGAAAGACAAACAGAAACAACACAGTTAGTGCACGAGTCGCCAAGGAAGCACCAGAAGAAAGATAATCCCATCGTGCAGGAGAAAGGAAAAGTGGTAAACCTAGAATACGATGAGGGCACAGAAGAAACTATTATGGGCGTAGAGGACATTGACATTGACGGAGTAGACCCTATCTCAAAGCTACTAGAATACATCCTTCCATGTCGGGGTAAGGTGAAGGTCCCAAAGGACCTAGACGAGGGAAATTTTTTCCTTCATACACTCCTGCGACCAGAGAATATTATGTTTGAAGGATCATGCTTGGCGCACCTCCCCAACCTAAAGCTTAAAGATTGGGACTTGGCGAACACGGAGCGGTTCCCCCACCTGGCTACTGATAATTTCATTTAGAGAGTATTCTACAAGGACTCAGGTGTCACCGTGCTAGAGCCGGTGAAGTGGATTCATGGGGTGGAAAAGGCAGGATTGTTGAATCTTCTATGGGTGCCGCATTACGACTATGCTCCCATCAATTTGATAGTTATCAAACAATTGTTGTGTTTGGTGCATGATGGGTGCCCGTGGTTGGAGGATCCAATCCCTATAACTAATATGTTGATCCATAGGATCACCCTACTTCCCCATTCAGGTTTGAATTTGGCCAAGGCATTTGGCAAAAAGGTGGGCAAGCCCGACCTTGTCGAGAGGATGAAGGACAACTTTAAGCTTATAAAGAAACCACGTGGATACCCAATTTCAAGCATAACTGACCCCACGGTCAAGGTAGCCACCCAGATCTTGGTTGGGAAGATAATGAGGAAGTGTCGCGTAGATGAGGCGCCAGCACCAGTTGTTTCATTAGCAACCCAATGCATGAGGGCCATACAATTCAATTGGGAAAGCTACCTATGCAAGGAGTTCCTCGCGAATAGCAAGGAGGAACAAGACCACAACAAAACATTCCAATACTCATGGTTGTTGTTGTCGATTGTGTTGGTTGCATGGCAGTTGTCAGAGGATAGTCAATTTCCTTCGATCACGAACGATTTACCAGATGCAGCGAAGTTTTCTTTGATATGAGCCATGAAGGACGCTAAGCGGGTTCGTAAGAGCAAGGTATTCTAGGCTTTGATGGAGATGAGCATCAATATGGCTATTAACAAAAAGCCACAGCTATCACCAACTATCTTTGATCAGTTATCAGGATATGTGGAGTTCAAATCAAACTTCCATTGTACCTCCATATGGGTACAAGACAACCCAGAACAGCAATGGTATGATCTCCCATACCTTGCAACGGATGATGCCATAGCAGAAGTCCTTGATTGTTGGCCAATAGAGTGGCACACAACCTCATATTTTTCCATTGGAACTAGTAAGACTGTGGGAAAGTGTTGTGGCAACCAACAAACCCCCTTTTTATTTAGTGATGTTACCAAATACTAAATAAATGGGGACCCTTAGTCAAAAATTTCAAAAATCAATTAGGGATTGGATTTCCTTTTTAATAAAACTTACCATCATAAATGTAGGAAAATACCTTTGAAATATAAAAAAGCTTAAGTTCTATGATGGTGAAAGGTAAAATCACTCCTTAAGGAATATCGCATCACATGCCTTAAAATGTGATTAAGCTAAAAAAACCACAGAAAACGCCGATATGCGATAGCGCATATCGCAAAATCGCACTTCGCAAGAAACTGCTTAACACAAAATATGCACATACCACGATCATGCGATCATGCGATATTGCGATCATACAACCTTGTGATATTGCGATATTACGATGAGGCTGCAGAGTGATATTACGATAGAACAACAGAAAGATCATGCGATCTTGCGATATTGCGATTATGCGATACAGCTCCATCGCAGACTTTTCTCGCTCATTATTCAAGAAAAAGCTTTTTCCATAAAACGAAACTTGGTTATGTGCTTTAATGCTAATTAATGAAGTAGTTTCCAGTTGTTAAGGAAATATGGTTTTGTGTTTATCGAAGAGCCAGTTCATGTAATGTGATATACTTTTGCAGGTCTTCAGCATTTAAATCTTTCCCGTCATTATTTCCTATCATTACTCTCACCTCACTTGTAAACTCTAGGAACGAAGAACAAAACGTTATACAAAGCAGTATACAGGAAACTATGGGGAAGAAAAGCAATGGCTCCAATGTCTGAAGATAGAGAGAAGGAGTCCTTGTACACAGACACCACATGCAAAAAAGACGCAGGTATTTCCACCTGGGAAGGCACATATAATCTACTTGAGGAAGAGAATCCTAAGGTAATGGGATTTGTAGCTACTACAGACTCCTCAAGATCGTCTGAAGCGTCAGTTGCAGAGTTAGCTTGTTCATTCCTACACCGGAGAGCAGCAAGTCCAAAAATTCTCCGCTGCACAGATATGATTAAATGGGTACTAGATAGCGCTGACATCAAAAACAGGCAGTTTAGGGCTCAAGGTCAAAGAGCTCTCGGAATCATTATTTTCACAAAATGTGAGCTTTACATCCGCTACAAGAAAACACGCAAAAGGCAAAAATCGCATCAAGGAAGCCCTGATCAAGAAACAGAGGCAATTTCTGATGCGCGATTAGCGCCTAATGCTAAATGCGCATCGCTGGGTAAAACTTCTCGAAATGGAAAGCCTCTAATTGCTCAGTCTCCCGTAAGCCTAGTACTGAAGAGATAGTGCCAGCTCTTGCTGATTCTGTTTTTGCAGCACATTTAAAGGCTGAAGTAGGCCAACTAACTCTTCTCAAGCAATGCTGAATGCTTTCGACATTAAGGAGTAAATACAAAAATAGTTAGATGTTAGATTTAATTTTAGAAATAGTTTTTCTTTATTTTGAGAAAGGACGGTCATTTAAACCACATCCTAAATTTTTGTAATAAGTTATTTTTAGATATAGTTAGTAGTATTTAAACCCTTCTCATGCATTTAGAGAATGGTCTAGAAATTTATCAAAAACTTGTCCTCAGAACATGCACTTTTTCACCCTCCGAGGAGGTTTTGATGAATGAATGGAATAGGATTTGTTGATTTTTGTATTTAATATCTGCTACTGATGTTGCACTTCTCTACTCTTAGTGGATGTTGGATTGGGAAGAGATAAATCGTTATCGCTTGAAGCTCATGAGTAGAACTAGTTATAAATGGTACTTCTATCTCTTAACTGTTTCTATTTCATGCGTTAAAGTGATATTCAAGTTCAGTTGTTTATATGTTAATGTCTGAATTCTTGAGTTATTATTTGGCACTTTTGTACGGTGATAGCTATTTATTCATGCTTAATATATAAGTAGCTTATTATGCGATATGTATTTCACAACTATTTCGCCTAACTCTTTATGTGAAGTGGTTCATCTATATTGAATTCTTTTCTTATAACAGTTGAATGATATTTATTACTGATTGGTATCTAAAATCATTTTAGATTGCATAAACAGAAAGATTACACCCGGGTTAGCATAGACTTAGATAATTCTGTTTATTAGAATACAATAGCATGTCATTAGATTAAAGTAGAATTAGAGAATCTTAATTAGGAACTGTTAGATCAGAATTATCAATCTTTCTCACACACACACACACTTGAATTGGGAAACTGGTCCCATATCCCTAGTCAAACCCACTATACCAAACGAAAAAGGAGCTGCCAACCAAGGTCCAGACTGGGTGGGTATCCCCCTTGTTGTTGACCCGATTTTCGAGGCTTTAACATATTTGGTGCTAGAAGGATGGCCTCGAATTATGAATGGCAAGTAAGTCCAAATCTAAATACCATTCTGAGAGTAAATCACCCTCACCATCTCCCCCGACTTCTCCATTGCATTTAGAATCTTCGAATCCATAGCCAGAAGTTGTAGGATCAACAGTCGCTACAACAAACCCTGACATTTCAGAACAATCTACTATTGAACTGCCTGAAGTCGAATCTCTGATTCAAAAACTTCAGCTATTTTCTATATCGCCACAAAGATCTGATAAATCTCAAGGTAGCGTGACTTCGCAATATAACCCTGCTCATCCTTTGACCAGATTAAAGAGCGAAAAGTTTGGTGTTCAGCCAACTGAATTACCTCTACCCACTAGGAAGAGAGCAAGGAAATCACCTAAAGGGTCCGATAGCGAGACTCTTTCCTCACCATAATCCATCTCAACTTCCTCACCGCAAAGTCAACCATCCACTCCACCACTTCAGATCATTGTCCACCAACCTACTGGTACTTCTACATCCCCTTCTCAATCATCCAGAGTTATCATATCCTCATATTCTCCACTTCCCTTCGTTAGTAGATCAGCGATGGCTCACTCTCCATGGAACAATCCAGGGGCAGTCTTAATGCTTGCGCCCTTGAGTCAGCTGCTAGCCCATCCTGAAAAATAGCTGCCTAAGTTTGACCGTGAGGCAGGCATGCTAACGGAAGAGCACATTAATAACTTGATGCTATCCATAAATCTTAATGGGGTTACCAGTGAAGATGTTGTCGTTCGACTTTTCCCTTATACTATTCAGGGAATAGCCGGATCATGGTATTTCTCACTACCGTCAGGATATATCACTAGTTGGGATATCTTCCAAGAGCAATTCCTCACCAAGTTTGGTGATGATAGGTCTACAACAACATTAATCAATGACCTGTCAAATCTTAGGGCCAAGTCAAAAGAACCCATCAAAGATTTAAATTCATGTTTTAATAAATTGTTAAATAAAATTCCTACTGCTTCCAAGCCCAGCGAAGAAGTGAGAAGTGAATGGTATATTACTGCTTTACCATCAAATATAGCAATGTTCGTGGACAAGGCTAATAAGACAACTTTAGCCAAAAATATGAAAGAAGCCATAGCAGTAGAGAAATGTATAATAGCCCTAGAAAAGAAATCCGCGATAGAGGAATGGAAATCCAAGAAGGTTACCTTCAAAGAAGATCCCAAGAAGAAACAATCTAAGATCCATTTGATTTAGAAGGATTGCAAAAAGTTTTGAAGACCATGTCTAATGAGATGGTCGAAATTAAAAAACAAGTGGCAGAAACTTATTCAAAAAAGCCCTACATAGCTTTTAAAAGAGGCCCTTCAACTGATTCAAAGCCCCCTAATGCTATTACAAGTGCTAAATCTGAAGAAGAAGAAGAGGAAATCGCTACTGAAGGGAAGACCGATGAAGAAGAAGTTGTAGAGTTACAAGGAATGTGGGATTTCATCCTCCCACAAGAAGAAGATCAAGAAGCATTCCAGTGAGTACACGATGTAGAAATTAGCTTGATCCTCCTCAAACTATCCCTAAGCCAAAAAGCGCAAGCTCGGTGACGAAGGATAAAGTTACAGCCAAGAAAATAATACCTAAAGCGACCAAAACTAGCCCAATCCAAACAGATTCGTCTACTCCATCTAAAACGTTGATTATTTCGGATGAAATGGAGTACAATATTATAGAAGACATGAAGAAGACTAGGGCCAACATTACTCTTTACGAATTGAGCAAATTAAAACACCAGAAAAAGATAATTTTGAAAGAATTACATGCTGTGCCAATTGCACCTTTGCCTGCCGCTGTAATTTCTCAAGCTTCCCATGACATGGGAAGACCTCCGACTAATGCGATTAACAAGGTTGATCCAAATGACATCGCGTTAATTGGAGGAAGATCAAGATCTCATACTCCCCCGTTTCTTCTTACTTATGAAATTTTTAACAAAAATGTACATAATTGCTTAGTGTATTCGGGAGCTTCATCGAATATTTTACCGAAATCAATATGTACAAAATTGAACGTTCAACCACAAAAATCTGTTGTGCGCATAGTCTAGCTAGATCGATCACAGATCGAAGTAATTGGCGAATTAAATCAGGCTACCATAAGGCTATCATCCAACCCAAAGGTATGTCAAGTTATCGACATTTTAGTTACTGATATTCCAGAATTTTACGGCTTAATTCTTAGCAGGGATTGGTCAGAAAAACTTCATGGATACTTCGCAACTGACTGGTAACATATGTGGCTAGCCTACAATGGTAAACCAAATCAAATAAAAGTTGAACAAGAACGACATCAGAAATACACAGTAACAGAACTCGAGGGGGAAAATGAACCATTACCATATAACAACAACATTATTGGCAATTACTCAGTAGATTCTTTCCTAGGAAATTTTAATGCTCACACATCACCTTACTTAGAACATTCTATTTTATCTCAAGTCGAAAATTTTTCTCAAACAGATAGTTCTAAATGTATCAATTTTTTAGATAGTCCTGTAAATAAATCTTCATTTTGGAAATTATTTTTTGATGGTTCTAAATCTAACGAAGGAGTAGGAGCAAGATGCGTGTTATTTAGTCCAAAAGGAGATAAAACTATGTTAACTTGCAGACTCGAATTTGATTGCACCAACAATACAACGGAATATGAAGCTTTAGTCCAAGGGTTGTATAAAGCAATTGGATTAGACGTCAAATACCTTCAAGTTTTCAGAGACTCTGAAATTATAGTCAGACAGGTACGTAATACTATACATTGCTTATCAGGTCATTTAAAACATTATCAATATTTAGTTCAAGATATGACTTAGCACTTTATAGCATTTAATATTTCATATTTTCCCAGACCCCAGAATGCAAGTGCATACCTTTTAGCTAACGTAGCTTCTAAACTTATCCCTTCAGAAGATTTTAGTCCAGATAGATTCCCAATAGAATTAATCTTTAGACCTTCTATTCCTGATAACATCACAAATTCGAGAATTTTCAACGACGATCCTGACATCGTGAGTTTTTTCACATCTGAAGGATCTTATACGAATCAAATAATAGACGAAGACCAACATGATCGACAATTGCAACAAGATAGCACTAACAATGCTATACCGAAGTCGGTAGTCAAACTAGAAGACCTTTATGATTTGAAAGATCGGTTTAAAAGATCTACCAATTCGAAACTCCAAAGATCAACTTTGAACTATGAATTAGTAAATCTAGGGACTGATACCAAACCCCAGAATATCAACCTAGGCCTTGGCCTAGCTCCTGAAGAAAAATTAGCATACATTCGTCTTTTGAGACATTACAAAAATGTTTTTGCTTGGAGCTATGATGAACTTAAAACGTATGACACTTCCATCATCCAACATACTATTCCAATGATTGACAATGAAAAACCAGTTCAATAGAAGTTGAGGAAAATCCATCCCAATCTAGAAAACCAGATCAAATCTGAACTCAACAAGTTATTGAAAGCGAAAATAACCTTTCCCATTCGACATTCCAAATGGGTCTCCAATATGGTTCCCTTTAGGAAGAAAAATGGAGATATTAGAATCTGTATTGACTTTTGAAATCTTAATAAAGCCTGCCAAAAGGATAATTTTCCTTTGCCTCCTATGGAACAAATTTTGCAGGCGGTCGCTGGGTCAGAGTTAATGTCCTCTTTAGATGGATTTTCAAGATACAATCAAGTGTTGGTACATCCTAATGATCAATTAAAAACCACATTCAGAACCAAATGGGGTACCTACGCATATAAGAAAATGCCTTTTGGTCTGATTAATGCTAGTGCCACATTTCAGAGAGCCATGGACATCGCATTTAGAGGTTTAGTTAATAAGTTTGTGGTAATCTATTTGGATGATATAACTGTCTATTCCAACAGACGAAGCAACCATCTCAGAGATTTAAAAAAAATATTCCAACGTTGTTTAAGGTATGGAATTTCACTTAACCCGAAAAAAAATCCTTTTTCGCATTAAGTGAAGGAAAACTTCTAGGATCCATAGTGTCAAAATCTGGAATTCGCATTGATCTTGACAGAATCAAAGATATTTCTGAAATATCCCTACCTCACAACAAAAAAGCCATGCAATCATTCCTTGGTCAAATCAAATTTGTAAAGAGATTCATTCCATATTTTTCAAGAATCGTGTCTCCTTTGCAAGCAATGATAAAAAAGAACTCATTCTTCAAATGGGGCCAAGACGAATATGAGGCATTCAATCTGATCAAACAAGCAATTGTTAATGCTCCATCCTTAGCAACTCCAAATTTTTTAGAGCCTTTTATTTTATATACATTTTCATCTGACAGATCATACGCAGTGATACTTACTCATACAAATCAAGATAAGGCAGAAGCCCCGATTGCCTTCTTCAGTTCAAATTTACAGGGAGCTGAATTAAATTATTTAGATGTGGAGAAACAGGCTTATGCTGTTTTCGAAGAAATCAAATATTTCAGACCCTTTTTACTCAAAACCCACACAAACATCATTGTACCATTTCTAGCAGTAAGAAATCTTTTAGTACAAAAAGAGGTGGGTGAGAAAAGAGCCAATTGGGTTACTGCCTTATAGGAATACGATGTAGAAATAAAACCAACAAGCATTGTAAAAGGTCAAGGCTTTTGCAAAATGTTGGCCGGAGCATCACTGATATCTGAAATTCCATCTGCAGACATACAAGTGTACGAGGTAAGCCTAAATGATAATGAGTCATTATATGTTGATATCATTTATTATCTAAAGAATGGATATGCTCCTTCACACCTCAATCACACCAAGAAAAGAGCTCTAAGATTGAAAGCCAAACAATACGAGCTCCTGAATGATGTTCTATTTAGAATAAATTATGATTCCGTTCTCCTTAGATGTCTTGAGAAATCTGAAGCTGAAAAAGTTTTGCAGGAACTCCATGATGGGCCAGCAGGCAGACACTATGCTGGAGATGCTACTGCACATAAAATATTACGAGCAGGATATAACTGGCCCACATTATTCAAAGACTTGCATAATTACGTGAGGAAATGTCAAATCTACCAAACTGCCGCCGGAAGACAAAAGAAACCATCCTTGCCACTACAGTCAGTCAACATTGAGCAACCTTTCGATCAGTGGGGATTGGACGTAATAGGTGAGATCGTTCCTCACTCTTCTAAGCAACATATATATATAAATCCTTACAACAACATATTATTTTACTAAATGGGTAGAAGTAGTTCCACTCAAGACAGCTAATGCTGAACATATCATTGAGTTCATAGATCAATTTATAATCACCGGGTTTGGATTGCCTTCCGCTTTAATGTTTGATAATGCATCATATTTTTCTGGAAATGCAATGACTGAATTTGCACTTAAAAGAGATTTCAAACTTAAATATTCTGCCAATTATTACCCATAGGGAAATGGATTAGCTGAATCTACAAATAAAAACCTAATTAGGATTACTAAATGAGCAGTTGACCAAAATCATAAAAATTGGCATAAGTCTTTAATATATGCTTTATGGGCAGATTGAATAACGCAGAAAGCCTCCATCGGCACTTCTTAGTTCAATTTGGTTTATGGAAAAGAAGTTGTTCTCCCGACTCATTTAGCAATCCCCTCTTTGTCCTTAGTTCAATATATTGATGAAGTACCAACTTCCTCCTTACAGCTAAGGCAAATGGAAATAATTAAGTTAGAAGAACAACGAGAACGGGCTAAAAGAACTCATGCTCATCATCAAGCATTGGTAAAATCCTCTTTTGATTCAAACATCATGACCAAAAATGATTTTCAGATGGGAGATTTAGTTTTAAAATGGGACAAGGTCCATGAGGAAAAAGGGAAACCTACAAAATTTCAACGAATGTGGCTTGGTCCTTTTCAAATTGTAGAAGTCATAGGTTCGTCCACTTTTATGTTGCAGGATTTAGTAGGGAAAAGAGACTCTTTACTTGTTAATAGCCAAATCCTTAAGAAATATTTTCCTTAGAAGATTATTCTTTTGTTTTGTAGACTAGATTTTTTTTTTCTTTTATAATAAAACCAGTTGTGAATGGTTACATTAAGAATTTACGAAAAACATACCAATTCTCTTTGATATTTTGATCTTTCGCTTGTATAAATAGAATTTTTTTTGGAAAATTGATTACTATTGTAGAAAGATACAGTTAAAGACTCTAGCCTAGATATGATACTAGTTTCAACTTCATAAAATTTGATGAAAACAACCTTTAGTGAGAAATAGTTTTATATCAGTGCAATGAAAGGTATCAATAAAAAAATAAAGATTCTCTATAGAACAGATCTTTCCAAAAACTCTACTATTGTTGTCTAGAGCTATCTTAAGGAAACAATGACTTCCTGCATACTAAGGAAATCACAACTTTCAGAGGAACAATCCAAGGATACACTTTATCTTAAAGAGTGAGAGGTCTCATCACGAGCCGACTTATCATAATCATAGATATTATAACTTGCTAACTTTGCCAATACTGCACACCACAACAGGGCAATGACTCAAAATTGTTGCAATCAAAAGGCAAGGGGTCTCATCACGAGCCAGCTTGTTCAGCAAAGTTATAAATCAAGTGAATGACTATGTCATAAATTGGCTATCAAACCAAGACATTGCTCTTTAAGAGTAAAAAGAAAATCAAAGCAACAAGTGTGGATGTGGATTCTTCTTTGAGAGTTGTAGGTTTCTTTAAGTAGGATACATGATCATTTTTGGGTAACAGGTAACTCTGTCGAGGCTATAAACGCCTTCTGGCGTCAGAGGTTCTACCTACGACAAATGAGCATATTTAAAACTGGTTTACATAGAAGACTTTGTTTATCTTTACAAACCAAGTAATGACTGATGTAAACACAAGGACTAGCTTGAGGGAGCAAATAATCAAAGTTGAAAGCAGTTGAAAAAAATATCATTGACAAGTTAGAACATAATGTACTTTATCTTTCTATAATAAAGTTTAACTTTTTGGAAAATTTTCTATTTTGGAAGTTTAGAAAATTCAAAAGAAAAACAGAGATAACTGGTTCTTCCAAGTGAATCGCCAATTGTTGTGGTCACCAACAACCCCCCTTTTTATTTAGTGATGTTACCAAATACTAAATAAATGGGGACCCTTAGTCAAAAAAATTTCAAAAATCATTAGGGATTGGATTTCCTTTTTAATAAAACTTACCATCATAAACGTAGGAAAAGACCTTTGAAATCTAAAAAAGCTTAAGCTCTATGATGGTGAAAGGTAAAATCACTCCTTAAGGAATATCGCATTGCATGCCTTAAAACCTGATTACGCTAAAAAACCGCAGAAAACGCTGATATGCGATAGCGCATATCGCAAAATCGCACTTCACAAGAAACTGCTTAACACAAAATATGCACATACCACGATCATGCGGTCTTGCGATATTGCGATCATACAACCTTGCGATATCGCGATATTGCGATGAGGCTGCAGAGCGATCTTATGATAGAAAAATAGAAAGATCACGCGATCTTGCGATATTGCGATTATGCGATACAGCTCCATCGCAGACTTTTCTGTCTCATTATTCAAGAAAAAGCTTTTTCCATAAATCGAAACCTGGTTATGCGCTTTAATGCTAATTAATGAAGCAGTTTCCATTTGTTAAGGAAATATGGTTTTGTGTTTATCGAAGAGCCAGTTCAAGTAAGGTGATATACTTTTGCAGGTCTTCAACATTTAAATCTTTCCCGTCATTATTTCTTATCATTACTCTCACCTCACTTGTAAACTCCAGGAACGAAGAGAAAAAAGTTATACAAAGCAGTATACATGAAACTATGGGGAAGAAAGGCAATGGCTCCAACGTCTGAAGACAGAGAAAAGGAGTCCTTGTACACAGACACCCGCATGAAACAAAGACATGGTATTTCGACCTGGGAAGGCACATATAATCTACTTGAGGAAGATAATCCTAAGGTAATGGGATTTGCAGCTACTACAGACTCCTCAAGGTCATCTGAAGCATCAGTTGCAGAGTTAGCTTGTTCATTCCTACACCGGACAGTAGCAAGGCCCAAGATTATCCCCTGCACAGATATGATTAAATGGGTACTAGACAGCGCTGACATCAAAAACAGGCAGTTTAGGGCTCAAGGTCAAAGAGTTCTCGGAATCATCATTTTCACAAAATGTGAGCTTTACATCCGCTACAAGAAAACACGCAAAAGGTGAAAATCGCATCAAGGAAGCCCTTATCAAGAAACCGAGGCAGTTTCTGATGCGCAATTAGTGCCTAGCGCTAATCGCACATCGCTGGGTAAAACTTCTCGAAATGGAAATCCTCTAATTGCTCAGTCTCCCGTAAGCCCAGTACCGAAGAAATAGTGCCAGCTCTTGCTGATTCTGTTTTTGTAGCACATTTAAAGGTTGAAGAAGGCTAACTGACTCTTCTCAAGCAAATGTTGAATGCTTGCGACATTAAGGAGTAAATATAGAAATAGTTAGATGTTAGATTTAATGTTAGAAATAGTTTTGCTTTATTTTTTCCTAGAGAAAGGACGGTCATTTAAACTGCATCCTAAATTTTTGTAATAAGTTATTTTCAGATATAGTTAGTAGTATTTAAACCCTTCTCATGCATTTAGAGAAGGGTCCAGAAATTTATCAAAAACTTGTCCTCAGAACATGCACTTTTGCACCCTCCGAGGAGGTTTTGATGAATGAATGGAATAGGATTTGTTGATTTTTTTATTTAATATCTGCTACTGATGTTGCACTTCTATACTCTTAGTGGATGTTGGATTGAGAAGAGATAAATCGTTATCGCTTGAAGCTCATGAGTAGAACTAGTTATAAATGGTACTTCTATCTCTTAATTGTTTCTATTGTCTGTGTTAAAGTGATATTCAAGTTCAGTTGTTTATATGTTAATGCTTGAATTCCTGAGTTATCATTTGGCACTTTTGTATGGTGATAGCTATTTATTCATGCTTAATATATAAGTAGCTTATTATGTGATATGTTTTTCACAACTATTTCGCCTAACTTTTTATGTTAAGTGGTTCATCTATATTGAATTCTTTTCTTATAACAGTTGAATGATGTTTATTACCGTTTGTTATCTTAAATCATTTTAGATCGCATAAACAGAAAGATTACACCCGGGTTAGCATAGACTTAGATAATTCTGTTTATTAGAATACAATAGCATGTCATTAAATTAAGGTAGAATTAGAGCATCTTAATTAAGAACTATTAGATCATAATTATCAATCTTTCTCACACACACACACTTGAATTGGGAAACTGTTCCCATATCCCCAGTCGGACCCGCTATACCAAACGGAAAAGGAGCTGCCAACCAAGGTCCGGACTAGGTGGGTATCCCCCTTGTTTTGGACCTGATTTTTGGGGCTTCAACAGAAAGCAAGAAGGAAGAGGCCCAATTGAAAATGCAGAAGTTGGTTGAAAGATGGAAAGTGGAGGCTGAGGAAAAATCCATAGTAGAAGCAAAGTGTGCCGCTAAGTAGCACGCAAAATAAAAGGAAGGGGAGGAAGAGCGTGACTCTGACAAAAGTCAAAAGTATCCTTCGTCACAGATGGATGAAGAGCAACAATCTGAACAGGGTGGTGGAGACCAGGAGAGTACTCCCTTCCAGTTAAAGTGGAATTAGGAGCAGGAGAAAGAAGGGTCAGAGAAGAAGTCCAAGGCAACTAATTCATCACTTGACCTGATCAACTTGACAGAACGTGACTTTAATGACATTGAGGATAAAGTAAGAAATGTGACCGCGGAACTTCTACAACAGTTTGAACAACAGCGGGTGCAAGCCTTGGTCACCATACAGATGGGTCTGCACAAGCTGTAGATCAAAACTACTCAATTGCAGACTGGTGTATGACATAGTAGCACAACGTCAACTAGTTTGGTGCCAGGAACCACTGAAGCAGCGGAGATGGTTCACTCTTTGGATCTTCAGACCATCGTGCTGCCTAATGGCGCTCTGACCATGGAAGCGGAAGCTGACAGGGCTACTGTCAGCATTCTAAAAAATATTGGGTTGAACTTGGCCATGCTTCCAAGTGAAGTCCTTCACACCCTACAAGCAAGTGTGATCGCAGAACTTTGGGCTCAAAAGTAGTGCACACTGAGTGTGATCAACGAGCAAAAGGTCAATAACGCACAAATGTTTGTCGAGAGAATGACAACAATCAACACATGGAAGAAGGTGCAGGAGAAGAATGAGCGCACTATAGAAGAGGTCGTTGAAGCATATAGAACCGTTCTGCAGCTACATATCCCCGAAGAAGCATCAGTGGAGGCCAAAATTCATAAATTGACTACAGGTGTGCACGATGCAAAGACAGATCTGGCCAAAGTTTAGTTTGAGTTGAACCTTAAGATTACAAAACTCGAGATGAAGGCACAACCTTCAACTCCATCAGAGGTCAAAGAACAAGGCGAGGTAGCTGTCAAGGATACAGTTGCTGCAGTAGATGTTGTGGTGATGGATTGCACTACGCTCTTGGAGCAATCGCTCGAAGTGCTCACGATTCTGCAGGAGGATCCCAACCTGCATCGGTTAGAAACCAAGGTGAAGGAATTTCAACAATGATACAATGAGGTCAGAGCGATGACACGCACTCTCGCCATCACAGAGAGATTGGCAAAAGCTGCAGGAGGCAAAGGTATTGAAAGAATAGGTGGATGCAGTGCAATGAAGAGAGGTAGAACTCAAGGCCAGATTGGGACCTTGGCTAGATGAGGCCTATGCGCTCACTGCCACCATTCAAGGATAGTTGGCTAGCCTACAGACAACACAGCAGAAGATCCAGGCAAATATCGCAGGACCAGCAATAGAGTAGCTGGTAGAGCATGGCAAGTAGGCAGTGACGTAGTGTACCATCGAAGTTGTAGTGCTCCAAGTGGATCTCAGAGGTCTTCACAACAAGATCTCCACACCAGTTGAGTCTCAGGGGCAAGTCACCATATTTGTGTTGGGGGGCTGTTGGGATAAGGTCTTGTTGTACTATGTAACAACCCCCCCCCCCCCCATTTTATACATAGTAATAGTTAATGTTTGACATATAAATGGTGACCCTTTTAAATTTATAGCCTTTAAAAATAAAGGCTAACTCTACAAACTTGCCTTAAAACCCTTAGCATACAGCCCAGGCTTAGAAACTTTATCACAAATCACATTTTTCAGTTTTCCATGTGAAAACTATAAACATCTTAAAGAAAATCCCGAAATATGATATGCGATGAATCCCCCGCTGTGATTTTTTGATCAAAAAAATTTAAGAACATCCAATCACACTTTGGAAATTGCAAATTAATAAAGCATGCCATTGTGTCACTCCTTAAAAATTTGCGAAATGCGATATTGTGATTTTCGCAACCGCATTTTGCATTATCTCCAACCAACACTATATTACAACGTTTGAAAGTTGCAATGCACAAATAAGGTGTCAAGCGTGGGAAGTTACTGAGTTTTAATGAAGTATTAAGTGGTTTGGCAGAGTAATTAATGTTTAGCAGCTCGAGGAGAGGAATTGATGTTTTCAAGTTATGGCTAGTTAACACAGAAATCTCATTCAAAATCCTCCCACGGTTCAAAGTCACTCCAAAGAGCTCTCCACCTTAATTTCCCTCTATTGTGTGCACTCATATATCTCTTTCGTTTCAAGCAAGCTTCAAAAGAGACGTCATTATGGAAGGTAATGCAAAAGCAGAAGAAGAAAACCATTTCAGAGTCTAAGGTTTCAGAGATGTCACCTATATTTGTTGATAAAGTTTTGCAATGTTGATGGAGGAGCGATGGCATGGGAAGTCATATACAATAGACTTGAAGATAAGCGGCCTAAAATTACTGTCACCAAGGCAACAATAGACTCAATAAAACCTTCGGGATTCAATTCAAAGATTTTGCTTGCTCTTTTCTTCATAGAATAGGAGCAAGGGCCCAGATACTTCCATACACATATATGATTAGATGGGCGGTGAAAAATCTCAGTATTGAAGACAGACAATTCAGAAACTCAAAGATGGAGCTGATGGGATCATTCAAAGATGAAGACTTGAAGGAAATGTATCATCTTCCTAGCCCTCAAGACATATATGTCAAACCATACCTGGCCAAGTTCACAAAACAGAATGAAGAACCCTTCAAGATGGTTCAGGGTTGGAGGGTCTTAGAGAACAAATTCAAATATGATAAAATGGGTATGTACCTCATAGCTTCTTTGGAAAATCCTGATAACTATGTAGCTTCTATGTTATGTAGATTATATGGATTTCCTAATAATACCAAGTTCTCTATAGAATGTTTCCTTTTAATAGATGCATGTGTCAATTCCCACATAATGAATTGGGCCACTGTCCTATTTGATAATCTAGCCACTGTCATTTCCGAATATCGTCAAAAGAGATATACCTCCACAGAGAACCTTCCTCCATTTTATTTTAGTGCCTATATCATGGGTGCCATATGTTTTTCTACTAAGTTTCCAATCATGGGTTGGAAATGGATTCTACAAGACCCCTACCCCATCCATCTCAATCACAAACATATGTGGGAATCCCATTATATACTCCATATTTATAAAATATTTCATGGTGTTATTTTACCATTACATCAACTCATTAATAAGAAAGACCCCAGATTTTCTAAACAAGCTATTACAGACCTTCTCGTAGTAGGCAAGTATTTTTCTGGAGAATGGTTTACATATACGAGAGTTTATGGCAGTATAGTGGACCCGCATGTACTCCCTTTGTATGTCTCTGAAAAGTTATTAGCAAGAGAAATACCCCACCAGACTGTGGAAAAAGGCTTAAACAAGACCCTGAAAGATAACAAAAAGTCATTATAACCTTTCCCATCCAGTGTGGTTCTTTTTCATTGGCAAACTTCAACCATGCCAACAAAGAATTACTAAGCCTAGAGAGCCTCATGCTATATACTCTACCAAAGAGGCAATTTGACCCAGAGAAGATAACACACTGTATTACTACTTCAATAAAGATCAAGCCCTTTAAGGATGAAGCTAATGATTATGAAGCTTTTTTACGATCAGCTAAATCGTTAGAACAAGCATTCGATTGGGTGAAGGAAAATTTGAATCTTGATGATTTTAAAAAGTTTCAGGAATTCAGAAATAAAAGGCTCGAAACAATTCCAATTAGGGTATTTTTGAGGTATAAAATGGGCCTCCTAAGGAAATTATAAAATAATAGTGGAAATAATAAAATAAGATTAGATTACATCATCAAATTTTAGAGGGAAAAAAGACAAAACTACTTTTTCAACTCGTATTTTCAACTTATTTCCGTATGCGTTTTCTCAAATTTCGAGTTGAAACACTCGTTGGATGCAAAATTTGATTCCTCATCCAAGGAGCACCCATGTTGCATACTTTTGATGGACTCTGATACATGAAAAATGAGAAATACAATAAAAACGTGATTGCAATCACATTTTTTCATGTATTCTCATTTTTCTTGTAGTAGGGTGCGTCGAAAGTATGCAACATGGGTAATCCTTGGATGAGGAATTAAATTTTTCATCCAGTGAATACTCTCGCTCAAAATTTGAGTAAAAACATAGGGAGATAAGTTGAAAATACGAGTTGAAAAAGTAGTTTTATTATTTTATTATTTTCTAATCTTTGTACTTTTTTACTCCAAAAATGGTAAATATTCCCCCATGGTTGACATCATCATATTGAATCCTATTGGTTCTTATAAAGTTTATGTTGGTTGTACATTTCTCTTAGGACGCCCATTTTAGACCTCAAAAATCCCCTAATGCATTGCATTTGTTAAGCGCTGAGGACAAACCTACACCCAATATAACTATTAACAACGAAGGACCAAATTCTCGCGTAGAATATAAAGTGAATATAGCCCAAGATATAGGGAAAACACATGATACATAGAATACAACGGAATCCAACAGAAGATCGGCCGAAAAATAGGTCATAAGTGACCTAACTAAAGATACCAGTCCCGAAATCAAAAGCAGCAATTTGGGGCAGGAATGGGACCAATTCAATAAAAGGCTACAAGATAATCCTAAGACAACATATGTCCAGGAAAGCACAGAATATCATACTCCACTGCAAACTCAAAAAACTTCAAAGCCTGAGCCGATGGATGAGCAAGGGACAAGTTCGTTGAATATAGAGATCATTCCTACATTGTCAACATCTGAAATTATCCTAAAGGTCACATAAATTCCTCCTTTAGATGTATTTTACAACCCACTGCATAACGTTGTAGTGAGAAGACAAAGGAAAATAAGGAGGGTGGAAACACCCGAGATCCACTAGGGAATGAGTCGATGGATATAGTCTGGAGGGATATTCCTTCCAATCCAGCTAAAAATTTGACCACGCTGTTGCAATTTACGGGGGCATATGCTATTGCTGCCATGGATAAAGCCACTGAGGTATCTATTTTGTTAAGGGAAAGGGAAGAAAAGATAGTGTAGCTCAAGCAACAGTTACAAATTGAGAAAGCAAATGTGAACCAACAAGCCGCTGAAAAAATAGCCCAATTACAATAGAATATGGAGGTATTAAAGATAAGCCATGAAGCAGACATCTCTGCGAAGAACATGAAAATCCAAGAGTTGCAAGGATCCATGGCGAAATATAAAGATGTCCCTACTGTCAATGAATTCATCAAAGAGAAATTATAACTAAATTACCTTCTATCAAAACAACAAGATCTATTTTTCTAGAGAATGTCTCATGTCACCCCTTATCTGATTACCAGTGATCAGTTGACAGATAAGGAAATTTATCAAAGAACTGAATTTAATGATTTAAATACAAACATATATGAATACATTTAATGGAAAGAAACTAAAGAGGGAAGGAGAGATAATCTACTCGAGATTGAAGAGACACATAAGGACATATTGTTTTCATATTGGGATGCACGAATCAAGCAGGGTGAATTAGCAGTGGCAAGAGGAGAAGGAGTGGAAAAGAACATAGTAAAAGTCGTAAATCACACTTTGCACACTACTAACTTGATGAAAGAAGGTAACCCAAAGTCGTTGCCATATTTGAATGTCTTGGACAAAAAATGGAAGGCAAAGATGAAAATCCAATGGAAGGTGATCACAAAGTTTTCAAAGACCCGCTGGGAGGCATATTGGCAATTCCTTCTCAAAACTCACATCCAAACAATGACGCTCAATTTTTCACTCCATTCAACGCAAAGGATATTGTCACCTCTCACAGAAGTTATCTTCATAGGATAGGTCAGAACGCAGTTTGGGGCACCTCCTCAAGTGAAACTAATGCTCGATATATGCAATCTAAAGGAGAAGCTAGAAGACAGCAAGTCATCTTTATAGCCTCTTCTCATCAAATCACTTTTATTTTTAGAGTTAGTTGCTAGTTAAGAGGAAGGTTGTTTGAAACCTCCTCAGATATTTTGTATAATCTATTTTTAAACTTTAGTTAGATAGTATTTATACCCTTCTCATGCATTTAGATAAGGGTCCACATTTTATCAAAAAAATTTGCAAAGAATGCGCTTCTGTAAGTTTGTGAATGGCTTGATGAAATTATGGAACATAGTCATTTCTTTTGAATAACGAACTACTTTCCTTTGTTGATGCACTATTATATTTTTTAGAGAATAATTTGATTTGAAGAAAGGAGTTGATCTATGTCACTAGTTAAATGAGCAGGACCTCACACATATGGTACTTTTATCTTGTATGATTAGTCATGTTTTGTTATTTTAGTAATAACATTTCGTTTTCATAAGTTATATATGGAATATGTTCTTTTTGTTATATGTTAATTGCACTATTGTATGATGCCTAGCTGAAAGTATTCATTGTCATATATGATCATTAGATATATGTGATGTAGTTTATACATTTCTTTGACTAACTATTTAGTCAAAGGAATTACCTTTACATGTTATCATCCCTATTTAACGTGTGAATGATCTTTATTACCACGTAACAAGCAAATAAATTTTAGATTGCATATCACACATAATACCCAGGTTTATATTAGATTAAGTTAGCTAAAGATTTGCATGATAGAATAGGTTATTTAGTTATCATTACTCTTATTGCAATTGCTTGAAAACCACCCATTCTCATTCCAAAACCCACATTGGGAAACTGGTCTCATCACCCCTAGTCGGAGCCACCATATCAAACAGAAAAGGAGATGGCTTTAAGTTCTGGACCAAGTGGTTATCCCCCATGTTGGAGCAGCATAAATCTAAGGCTTCAACATTTTGGTGATATAATGAGGGAATCAGACTATGAATGGCATATAAATCTAACGATCAATTGAAAAATGTGAGTCAAAACCCCTCCACAACTTCTACTTCTTCTAGATATCGTTCAAAATCTCTGGATCAAAATTTGGAAGTTGTAGAAACATCTCCCTCATCTCCTAAAGTATTAAGACAAAAAAATTGTTTAGATTACACTCTCGAGTCTCCCGAACACTCCTTGATACAAAAATTGGAACAGATATCCATTTCTGCAGAGAAACCGAGAAATCAGAAGCCTCTGAAGAAAGTGTCACTTCCTTATTATGAGAAACTGGTGTATTAACTTGATTACAAAGTGAAATTCTTGGAGTACCTCCTTTTGAGTTTCCCATTCATTCACAACATAAGAAATTTACCACATCAAGATTAGAATCAGATACCAATGAGATCACCTCACATTTTCCTCCAATTACTTCCCCAGTCACTTCTACTCAATCCACCTCTTCTCTATTATCCATTTCTTCAACTAGCGCTGCTACTAGTAGTACTAATCCAATAGAAAGTTCTCCACCATCCATATCTACTTCTGGACCGGCCTTCCCATTTTCCCAATCCCCAATATAAGTTATGGCCAACCAACCTGCTCAACCTTGGGCAAATTCTGGTGTTGTACTGGTTGCTAATCCAAATGCTCTCCTAGCAAACCTAGAAAAATGGTTACCTAAGCATAATCTTGATGATGGTCTTCCTACTAAAGAACACCTAAATAACTTTATGTTAGCCATGAACCTTAATGGAGTTGCACATGAATATGTTGTAATCAGATTGTTTCCTTATACTTTCTAGGGATCTATAGCATCCTGGTAATTTTCCCTTCCAACAAGCTAAATAAGAAACTGGGATACTTTTGGAGAAATATTTCTTGCAAAATTTGGTGATGATAGGACCAGAGCATCTTTAATCAATGATCTTTCCAACCTAAAAGAAACTTTAGATGAAAGGATCAAAGACTTCAGCTCCAGATTTAACAAGTTACTGAACAAAATCCCAGCTGCCTCCAAACTTGTAGTAGATGTATAAATAGAGTGGTACATATCCTCCCTTCCTTCTAATATTGCATTTTTTGTATATAGATCCAATACAGCTACCCTTGTAAAAAACATGAAAGAAGCTTTGTCTGTAGAAAGAAGAATTATTGCCCTTGAAAAGAGATCATAGATACAAGAAAGGAAATCTAAGAAAGTAACATTCAAGGAAGATTAAAAAAAAAAGCTCCAAAGGACCCTTTTGACCTTGAAGGCATTCAGAAGGTGTTAAAGACCATGTCAAATGAAATGGCCGAAATCAAGAAACAAGTTGCAGAATCATCTCTTCCCAAGAAACCATTTCACTCATTTAAGAGAAATCCTTCTTCTACATCCAAACCACCAAATACTATTTCAAATACTGAATCTGATCAAGAACTGGAAGAAGACTCACCAACCGAAGAAGAAGTTGAAACTGAAGAAGAAGTTGAGTTAAATGGAATGTGAGACTTCATTCTTCCAACTGAATAGGAAGCACAAGCTATGCTTGTAACTACAAGAAGTAAAAACTCTCCTGATATGTCTACAACAAATCAGAAACAAAAAATTGTTGCTCCTGTAAAGGAGATGACAGTGAGTAAGAAATCTAAGACTACTCAAACTGATTATATTCCATTAGATCCTCCAACTGCTTCCAAAATGTTAGTAATCTCAGATACAGTGGAATATAACATAGTCGAAGATATGAAAAAGACGAGAGCAAATATTTCATTACATGAACTGGCTAAACTCAAGAAACAACAGAAAATATCACTTAGAGAGTTAAAAGCAGTTCTTGTAGCTCCTTTACCATCTATTGTAGTCACTCAAGCTGCTTATGATATGGGAAAGTCTCTCTCATTTTCAAACAAAGTGAATCCCACAGATCTAGTTATAATAGGTGATGGATCTATTTCTCATACACCTCCATTTCTTCTTACTTATGAGATTTTCAACAAAAATGTCCATAATTTCCTTGTTGATTTAGGAGCCTCTTCAAACGTCATGTCAAGAACTGTGTGCACCAAATTGAATATAACACCTAAAAAATATGTTGTACACGAAGTTCAATTGGACAGGACAAAAGTAGAGGTACTTGGAGAAATGATATCAATTTCAATCAGGCTTTCCTCTAATCCAAAATTTTCATAGATAATCGATATTCTAGTGGCCGATATCCCTAAATTTTATGGTTTAATTCTAAGTATGGATTGGTATGAAAAGTTACACAGTACTTTACAACTGATTGGCCTCATATGTGGTTGCCACACAATGGTAAGCCTAACTGAATCAGAGTAGACCATTAGAAATTCATGAAGTACATAGTCACTGATCTCGAGGGAAGCAATGAACCTGTAGCTTTCACCAATAACATCATTGGAAATTAGATGAGTCATTCTTGGGATCCTTTAATGCTCAAATATCTCCCTTTCCAGATAATGTTGTAGTATCTCAGATAGAAAAATTTTCACAAACAAATGCTTCCAAGTGTATAGATGTAGTTGATAATCTTATAGATAATTCATTATTTGGAACCCTATTTTGATGGTTCCAAGTCTGAATATGGTACAGGTGCTGGATGTATCTTAGTTAGCCCGCAAGGAGAGAGGACCATGTTAGCCTACATGCTTGAATTTTAATGCCCTAAAAATACTGTAGAATATGAAGCATTGATTCAAGGGTTGTACAAAGCCATTGGCCTTAATGTCAAGTATTTGCAAGTATATGGAGACTCTGAAATAGTTATTAAAAAGGTAATAAACACAATCCATTGTGTGTCTGGGCATGTCAAACATTATCAATCTCTAGCCCATAATCTTACTTCTCATTTCACCGCTTTTAACATTTCTTTAGTCCCCAAGTTACAAAATGCAACTGTTGATTTTTTTTTTTTTTTTTT
>APFE030691986.1:2116-35223 GCA_000404065.3 Pinus taeda | reverse complement strand
GTCCTGTCCTTTGCACCCTGTCATATCCTCACTAATATAATGATTGGTTTTGATGCCGATGTGTTCCATCTCCCGGTGCCTGGAACTGGGTTTGTCATCCCTTATGAGGAGTCGACGTGGACCTTGTCCTTTTCCGCCAGCTGTTCGCAATTCACCTTGAGAGTGGGGCAGTTCACCTCCTGCCAACAACTGTTTGTGATGAGGTGCGGGGTGTCAGCTCCGTGGTTTGCCAGGAAATCGGCCAACCCATTTGCCTTTCTCCTGATCGATTGGAAAACGGTACCTTTGAGACCTCCTAGCAGATCTGCTATGCTTTCGGTTGCTTTCGCCAGTCTCCAGTGCTTGGTAACTTTGCTGGTTGGAGTTCCTGCTTGGATGCGTTTAGCCACTGAGATTGCTAAAGAGGAATCTCCTTCTACTATGAACTTGCCCTGTGTGGAAGATCTGAGTACCCTTAAACCCTGCTCCATTGCTGCGAACTCCGCTTCATTGTTCGTGCATTCCCCCATTGATCGGCAAAAAATGTGGATTATGTCTCCTCTGTGATTTCGTATGACTCCGCCGATACCTGCAATGCCTGGATTCCCCCTTGAAGCACCATCGAAATTCAGCTTTAAACAAGCTTCAGGAGGTGGCTGCCAATTATGGGTCTGAGAAGAGGTGCGGGCGTTATGGCCTCCGGGTAAGCAACTGCTGTAGGCTTCTAGTTGAAAAGTCTTTAAGATGCGTAAATCTTTTCCTGTTGGTTTATCCGTAGGGTCGAATTTGCATTTTGTTTGAACCAACTGTCTGACATTGATCAAAATAGATTCTTTGGCATAATCAATACTTCGAGTTTCATGTGTGAAGACCCTCCTGTTCCTTTCTTTCCATATGGTCCACGTAACAAAACCTGGGATACAATTCCAAATGCTGCTCACACTGTTCATGCGAGAGAAATGTTTCCTCCAATTGGTGATTGTCTCCTGAATTGAGTCTCTGTTTCTGTCTGTGTCTTCCAGGATGGCTTCCATCCATAGCCATAGTTGTGACGCCCATTCACAGGAGTTGAGGAGGTGATTCATCGATTCCTCCTCCTGTTGACACATGTGGCATTTTGAAGGACCCTGAAATCCTTTCTTCTGTAAGTTCTCCCAAGTTAATGTTTTCTTCTGCATAAGAAGCCAAAGGAAGGTGCGAATTTTTGGCCATTGAAAGTTATCCCAAACTTTGTCGGCCCAAGGAACTATATCAGGATGCTCTATCTGTTCTATTACGCTTCTTGCTTCTTTGAGCGAGAAATCTCCATTACCTTTTGGACCCCACCTTAGCTTGTCGTTCTCCTCCGCAATTCGAATCCTCCTCTTTTGAATTTGTTGGTTAAGATCCTGGATAACTTGTTGAGGCATACCATGCTGGTCTAAATTGAAAGTCTTCCATTCTCTCCATTCCGGGTCTTCACTTGAAGCGTTCCAGTATTGGTAAACTCTTTCGTGGCCTTCTGATTGGTGGGCTAGAATTAAGGGTTGGAGAACAGGAGATTCTAGCTTGGGGGTTTGCTGCCAAGCATCTTCCCAGAAGAGAGCTTGGGTGCCATTGCGAACTTCCCAGAAGCAGTAATCCTGGATGATGCTTCTATTAGCTTGGGCGTGATTCCAAATGGGGGACCCGCTGGGGTTGTCCTGCAATCTTATGAGTTCCAGATTGCTGCTGGTTGGTCTGTATTTTTCCTTCCAGTGGCTAGCCCATGGGAGGTTAGTATTTGAAATCCATTTCCACCATATTTTAGCACCACAGACTCTGTTGGTCGTGTGGGGATCGACCAAATTTAGCCCTCCCCTGTTTTTTGGTCTACAGAGCTTTTTCCAAGCCACCAGCGACCATTTCTTTTTTTCATTATTACCACTCCAAAGGAAGGCACGTTGGATGCATCTTATTTGGTCCAGGACTCCCTTAGGAGCGGGAAGGATAGAAAGCATGTACTGAGGGATGGCTTGGAGGATAGCTTTTGTGAGCACTAACCTTCCTGCAAAATTGAGAGCTCTATTTGTCCAGTGTTTGCATTTCCGTTCCATGTTGGCCAGTACTTTCTCCCAATGAACCTTCTGCCAAGGTTTGAGGGTGAGGGGGGCACCAAGGTATCTGGAGGGTAAGGAGCCTATTCTGAACCCCAGCAATCTGGAGAGATGAGCTTGAACCGCGAGATGGGTGTTGAAAAAGAAGATAGTGGATTTTGAAAAGTTTATCTCCATGCCCGAGGCTTTACTGAAGAGGTGGAGAATATTCTTGTACGCCTTAGCTTCTTTCACCGTAGGGGTTCCATGAAGCATAGTGTCATCCACGAACTGCTGGTGAGTAGTTGCCGGGCAAGACCTGATGGGTTGTAGACCTCTGATCTGGCCTTCCTCTTTTTTCTTAGTGATTAGTCTGCTTAGGCCTTCCATAAGAATAACAAATAAGAAGGGGGAGAGAGGATCCCCTTGCCTTATGCCTCTTGAAGGTTGGAAAGGCTTGGAGGGAGTACCATTGACTAAAATCGAATATCTTGTTGACTTGATGAGCTCTAAAACCCATTTGATCCAGGGCTGACTGAAGCCAAAAGCTTTTAGAGTAGCTTCGAGGTAAGTCCAACTGACTTTATCATATGCTTTGGAAAGGTCAAGCTGCAGAAGCATGCCAGGGATTTTCCTGGAATGAAGAGAATGTATCATTTCCTGGGCGAGCAAGATATTGTCCAGAATCTGCCTTCCTTCCACATAACCGGATTGTTCGTGAGAGATGATGCCTGGGAGTACCATCTTGAGCCTGTTGGCTATGACTTTGGATATGATTTTGTAAATGACATTGCAGAGGGCAATGGGACGGAATTTTTCCGGGGTGTTGGCTTCCTCTACTTTGGGGACCAGCGCTATAAAGGTGGAATTTAAAGATTTTAGGAGAGTTTTAGATTTTCTGGAATCCTCCACAATTTCCCAGATGTCGTTTTTGACAATTTCCCAGCATGCTTTGTAGAAATTGATGGTGAATCCATCTGGACCCGGCGCTTTGTCATTGGGCATGCTTTTTACTGCCTCCTCCACCTCTTCCATAGTGATCTTTTTCCTTAAGGACCAATTCTGCTCTTCTGTGATTAAGCGAGGGATAGCATTAATTGTCTCCTGGATGGCTGCCTCTCTGTTGATATTAGGTTCCTGTGCTATGTCATGGAAGTGATTTGAAAGCAGTGCTGAAATGTCGTTGTGATTTCTGAGGATAACTCCTTCATTGTTCTTCAGTTCCAGGATTCTGTTGGCATTCCTATAGTCTATAGCTGACCTGTGAAAGAATTTTGTGTTCTGCTCTCCCTCCTTTAACCATAACACCCGGGATTTCTGTTTCCATAATGTTTCTTCCTGTTTGCATCTAGTGTGCCATTGCTGAGTTAACTCTTTCTCTTGTTCACTGTGGTTCTCATCCCTCCTGCCTGCTATCCCTTCTTTGTGAATTTGTTCTAATTTTTCCTCTATGGTTGCTTTTTCCTGGAAGATGTTCCCGAAGACTGTGTGGTTCCAATCTTTTAGTTTCAGTTTTATGTGTTTGAGACGATTTTGCAGATTAAACATCTTGGATCCTTCTACAGCTAAGGGTTCCGCCCACCATTTTCCCACCATGGTGAAAAAGTTGGGGTGTTCAATCCAGAACTTTTCGAATCTGAAGGGTTTGTTACTGGGATGTCCTGGAACATCAATGATAAGGGAGATCGGCCAGTGGTCGGATCCCCCACTGGGGAGAATGCTTGATTCCAGGTTTCTTCCATCTAGAAGAAGATTTTCTGAGACGAGAAAGCGGTCCAGTCTAGAGGAGATTAAATTTTCTCCCCCCCGCCTATTGTTCCAGGTGAAGCTGCCTTGCTTTGGGTACACATCAACCAAATGTGTATTGTCAATGAATTCTTTAAACTGTTCTCCGTCCCGATTGAGCTTTCTGAGCCCTCCTTTTTTCTCCATGAGGGAGGTGATCATATTAAAGTCTCCTCCCAAGATACAGTTTGCTTTAGGGTGTCTTTCCATTAATTTCTTCAAGGAATCTAGGAAAACAAGTTTATCATCTAACCTTTGAGGACTGTAAATGTTAATGCAGAGGAAAGAGTAAGAATTACCTATAAGAAGCATCTCCATAGCCAGGTAATTCT
This sequence comes from Pinus taeda, assembly GCA_000404065.3. Taxonomy (NCBI): domain Eukaryota; kingdom Viridiplantae; phylum Streptophyta; class Pinopsida; order Pinales; family Pinaceae; genus Pinus; species Pinus taeda. Next base: position 31,073 of record APFE030691986.1, on the reverse strand, counting down.
TGCTTGCTTCTGCTGCGACTAGCTGGTATCTTCTGGTGTCCCAGAAAGTTGCTAAGCCTCCTTCACGACCTTTGCTCTCTATTTCTAAAACTTCAAAGTTTTTGCCTAGTTTTAGTCGTAGTTTTTCAGTGAGAGCTTTGTTACACTTAGTTTCTTGTAGAAAAACCATATTGGGATTGTTTTTCTCCATCTGTCTTTTTAGCAGTCTTTGTTTGCTTTGACTGTTCATGCCTCTTGCATTCCATGATATTATTTTCATGATTAAACTGGTTTAAAGAAGGACGGGTACTCACTTAATTGCTTGATCTGCCCAGCATTGAGCAAAATCTCCCCCAGGTCCTGCAAATACTCTCCGTTTGTCTTGCGACCCCTTCGGCGTTTGTTTACTGACCCAGAGATTTTGCCTAGGGCTATTCTGTGTTGGCTCTTGTCTCCTTTGAGGACGCCGAGTTTGTGCTTTTGTTTTTCCATGATATCTTTTTGCCTTGCTATGAAGAGGTCAGTGACTCTTCTAATCTCTTCCTCCGATGCTTTCTCAATCCCTTCGGTTTTCCATTTATCCGCCAGGGCTGATAAATCTAACCCTTCCATGGCGAGTGTTTCATCTAGTTCCTGATCCTCACTTCCCACTTCGCTAGTCATCATGTCTGTCTCGTAGTCCGACTCCTCTGGTTTGTCTTGCATCTGGACTTCGCTGCTGGGCACCTCCGTCTCTTTGTCTTCCTCTCGGGGGTTTCTCTGTTCTGCTAACTCTGTTTCTTTGTCGGTTGTGTTCTTTTTTTCCTCTGAATCAGTGTCCTGGTCCAGATAGTCAAAGGGATTGTTGAAGATATTTTTCCTTGTCTCTCCTTTGATATTCCTTCTTCTGTTGGCCCTTTGCCTGTGCTTTGGTTTGATGAAATCACTTTTAGCTTTGTTGTTCTGGGTTTTGTCTTCTCCTGCCTCCTTCTGGTTTAGAGGGCAGTCCCGCAATAGATGCCCGTGTTCATGACATTTCCGACATCTGAAGGGTATGTGCTCATAGTCTAATGTCTGGAAATAATCCTCGTCCCTGTACTCTAGCCAAACTCCCTCATGCAGAGCTCCTGAGACGTCCATTTCAACACATATTCTAGCACAGGACGTGTATCGCTTTTGCAGAGTGGCTTCTGAGGCTTTGATAAACTTACCAAGCTTATTCCCTATCTGCTGCAGGGCGCTTGGACCCCAGTAGTCAATCGGGAGAGAGAAGAGTTTTATCCAAACTGGGACGCAGGTAAAAGATTCCTTTTCCGGAGCAAAGTTTGGCTGCCAGGGTTTCATATAGAGCCCTGCTGAGGCTAGAAAGTATGGGCCTCCCTCGAAAACTCGATCTTTGTCTTCAATGCTTGTGAAAACTACTGTGAAAAAGCCTCTTGCTCCTAGATGAAGCTGAACATCTCCCTTAGGTTTCCACGCCTGCCTTATCCATTGGCAGAGCGTCCTTTCCGTTGGCCAAACACCCATGAATCTGCAGATAATGGCCTGTTCAGCCATATGCTCCCTGTATGTTTGTATCTCCGGATCAGAGATGACCACCCGTAGGCTTTCAGTTTTCTTTGGCTTGCATGTGCTGCTAGTAATCCGAGTTTTGTTGGGGATATCGCTGGTCTCCCCCTCCTTTTCGGGTTGCCTTTTATGGCTGTCATCTTGTTCTTTGTCTGTTTGTGGGTCCTCTTGCTTCTCCCCCGTGGGCTTATTTTTCTCCGAGGTGTTGTCTTGGTTGTTGCTTTTGTTCTGTTCTTCTGAGTTTCTGACTTCTGCAGAGACAGCAGCCTTGTCAGACACCATTGGTGTCTTCTCCTTCTTGTTTCTACTATTCGTCCTGGAACTATTCTGACCTTCTATCCGGACCCCTTCCTTCATTTTTTGCAGTTGTTTCTGCAAAATGATTTGTTTGTAAGTAGGGGTCCCACTGGACCCCTCTGCTCCCATCCAATCTGACAGCAGACGCCCTTTTCTGAACAGTGCTGCCAGTCTTGATCTATTGAGCTCCAGGCCTGTAACAGTGCTGCAGGAAACGATTAGAGGTTCACCATGCTAGAAACCCTAACCCTCGCGCCGCCATCATTCTTGCCATCCTCTCAAATTCAAGGGTTCAACCCTTCATAACTTGAACGAAGAGTTATTTATACAAAATGAAATATCTTCGAGAATTTTTTTAAAAAACTACAAAAATAGTACAAAAATATAGGAATTATAAAACTGCCTAGTGTTGGAACTATCTTTAATGAATTTTTTGGTGACCTTGTCCCCAAAAAGTGTTGCCTTCTTGTCTGTTAGTTGGTGATGAAATTTACTCGATTCACACAAGTGATCCCGTCTATCTTCACTTTATATGGAAATATTAACTAATTTCAAATAGACTTCATCAACTTCAGTATACTTTTCAAAAGTAGGCTAATTAACAAAGATAATGTTTGATTTCATGCTTAATTATTCAATCAAAATCCAAAGCCCTTAATAATTCCTACATTATAAGGTGACCCTTTATACCTGAATATTTAGTTTGATGAGTTGCAATTGCAAACATATTTTGACAATATTCCTCCAAACAGATTAACCTGTCATTTGGTGCCACTAATCATGGCAGTCCTATTTGGTTTAGTAAGTTGAACTTGAAATGAAACCTTTGGGCATAAGTTTTCAAAGTTTGGTACTTTCACTCAAACTAAGTCACGAGGTTCCTTTTCTACAAAACCTTCTTAATCTCCAGAATAGTTTTTGTCTTGTCAACAATCTAAATCTCTTCCAATTCGTTCCTAGTTTTTGAATTGATCACTTTGATCATGTATGTGGATTCACTTCGTTTTTCCTTAAGGAGTTCTCTGACTTCTTCAATAGTTGTCAGGCACCTATTAATGAGCTCTTTCTATTCACAAATAATCTGTATCAAGGGTGAAACATCAATTATATCCTGAATAATGTTTGTCAAAATATTTTCCTTAGCTTGGGCCAAGGTATGAGCCATTAATGAATAATTTTGCAACTCTTCTATCCTTCCGGTCAATCTATGAGACTTTTGCATCTCTTCAAGATAAAGAGTATCATAATTAATCTTTTGAGTCTTTAGGTTTTTAAATTTCTTGTGAAGTTGATTTTCCTATCTCTGGAGAGATAATTCTTGTATGACTTTGTTTAAAGCACCTATTGTTAATGTAGACTCTGTTGTTTCTAATATTGATACCCCTGCTATCCTTGACACTGTAATAGGTATAGTTGTAATTGGAGATATGGGTACTTCAGTAGATTCTTCCTTTTTAAAAGTAATTTCTCAATTTTATTTTCCACTTTTTTTATTTGAACATTTTTCTCTATGATTAACTTTAGCATTTCTTCTTTGTGTTGCTCACTCTATGATATATCCTTAGTTTCGGGATCCTCTCTAGAAGGTAGTTTAAGTTGATTGCTTAATGAAAAACTATCTAACTTCTTCTTTTTAATAATGTCTTTTGTAGCTTTCACATTAGTAGGATCATACCCAATTTTGATCACTAAGTCTTCTAATGATTTTACGCTGCTATCCTTTGCCAATTAGGATACCTTTTATATCTTTAATTGAGACTGTACATTTGAAAGAGTAGTCCCTAATTTTGATAATGCCATAGCAGTTCTAGTCATGGTGGAGAAAAGCATCTCACGATATTGTTTGCGCATATCTATCTAGTCGATTGGATGTATTTGGCTGGCATCAAAGAAAAATGGTCTTCTTGTAGTATGAAGAAGCCTTTGGAAAATGAACTTGAGCTTGTAGGAATGCCATTTGCATCCTGCCTTTTTCATTGTCAAAAGTTGTCAATAACCTATGTTGTGAAGTTGATGTCTGTTTCAAAAACTGAGCATAGACATTTCCCCTCAGAGATTCATTCTTATTTCTAATTGCAAGGAAATTAATGAAGATGTTTGACTCTTCTTTCTGACTTATGCCTATAGACTGGGTGATCTCCAACAAATTTTGTGCAATTGAAGAGGAGGATGGAGTGGTGATTACATTTTCTTATGTCCCTGTAGAAACCTACGAATCATCCAAATTGATGATTATAGGCTCTTTCTGATCTTGAGTAGAAGTTCCTTTGGAGTCATTTCTTGGTTTCTTTTCATAAATAATCAATTATTTTTCACCTTTTGCTGAAGATGAAGATTCTTCTCTTGGCCTGTTTTCCTGCATACTTTGAGAAGTGGGAGTCTAGAGGGTAGAAGGAGGTAAAGTCTATTCTTATGTTTCTTCAAGTTTGTTCTCCTCCCAATATTCTTGATTTTTGTACTTTTCAATCTTTGATCTTGGAGTATGATTGTAAGGTTTGGCTTTGAGTTCCACCCTTAAGTTGGAGATTATACTAAATGGGTCATAAGACTAGGTGAAACTTGTTTGGAATCCCACCTGTTTTAGGATTAAATCTACTTCAATGCCTGCTAATCCGGTATTGAAAGTAAATGATCCTACTAGTGACTTGGTTTTGAATTGATATTTTCTATTCCCTCAAATGAAATGTAGCTCATCCATATTGATCATTTTCCTAATATATTCCAGAGAGAAAATTCTCATTGGAACATATTTGGGAAATTTGTATGGACCTAGTTCACTTCCATGCACACTAATATTTGTATAATTCTGGTAAAGATACTAGTCCTTTGTCTTGGCTTGGTCACTCAAGTGCAGGATCATTTTAATTTCTGGACTGATCCTAGGCTCTCCCTCGCTATTGAGAATCTATGCAATTGGATGAATAAAATATTCAATGAAATCTGGAAACTTGAACTTAGTTGAGTTCCTCCTAATCAATGAAGTCCACTATGTGACTAATTGAATTACTTGTTGATCATCCTTCTTTTATAAAGTTATAAGCAACATGTGTCCTTGTTGAAAAAGGATCATATTCATTAGTACAAAACAACTCTTAAATACTCCTTCAGTAGTGATTTTCATCAATTGTTCATGCATACTTTCAGCCAAAAGATTGATTGTAATTATACATGAAATTTGGTTTGTGTTCTTTCGAGAAGATGGATAGAGAACCTAGAGTCGAGTCATCTACCTGTTGATCTGTTTGGTAGCCTAACAAGAAAGAAATTAACGAAATGGTATGTTTAACTCTCTCAGGGAACATGGATGTTGGATATGGAGGGGTCTTTTTAGGAAGTCCAACATCTTCTGGAAGAAATATCTCAAAAATTTGAGCTCTTTGGTGGAAAGTGAGATTATCGTATAGGTCCATTAGAAAAGCAGTGTGAAAAAGGCTAAGGGAGTGATTCTTAGGGAGAAGAAGCATCTTATTGATAGTTTTAGGGGTGATGGATATCAGAATGTATCCATTCTGAGCTACCACAGTTCTCTGTAGGAGATTGTATATAGCTTGACACCACATGACTAAGTTAGGAAATGGATGGGTGTGAGGAAACATAAGCGTGGGCAATAAAGACTCCCATAACTTGATTTAATCTTTAAAGTCCTTATAATTCTGATTTAATCAATGGTGTAATTCGAACATATGGAATTCACTCTTTGTCTATAATTTTGAAAATTTGGTAAACTAAGGGGATGCGATCATGGTCTATGGTGTCATTGACTTTGGGATTTTCCTGTGATGAGGTTTGACTACCAAAGACTACCAGAGGGATGGTCTTTTCTTTTGGGTGCCATTATTTTTAGAAATGGGAGTAGAAAATAACAAAAGGTTTAGGAATAAGAATATCTAATGGAGAGAAGGTTTCGTTCTGATGGGAAATTTGGTTATGCCATAGAGAAGAAACGAGGAGCATTAGAACTTCGAAACCCTGTGAATCTAAAATAGAGAAAAAAGTTAGGGAAATCATGCAAAGGGGATGAGGGGTTTACTTATAATGGAGAATGTATTATCATTAAGGACAACTTTTTTTTTTAACACATGGTGAATCTGTAACTATCAAGCCTAATCCAGGGGAGACCCAGGATCAAACCTCATAGCTGCCACTATAACACAAAGAGTATAACCAACCACCTGTAAGTCGGGTATACTAATATCCTATGATTTTAGCAAGAGCAGACTCAGACGGTTTGGGGAGTCTGCTCCTCTAGCCGCCACCATAACAGGTCACTGTACTCCATGATATTTGAACCTAGGTCTCCTGGGTTTCACCCGAGAGGACCTACCATCAAACTGCACATCACTGTACATCATTAAGGACAACTATTACCAAGAAGGAGGATATACATTTATGGCCAACAGGAAAATTTTAAGGGCTAGAAGAAATGTACACGTGAATAGGAATGCAATAGATATGGACATGTGGAGTGAAATGGTTAGTTGATGGAAGGCACAGGAAAAAGGAATGACCATTGGCAGGATGAGGTATGAGCGAAGTAAGATAAGCAGATTTCAAAGGGGGGGGTAGCAATAAGTGGTAATGAGCGGGGGTGTGGGGGTGCTAAAAGAGGAGAGAGTGACATGTTGTGATGGGCCCACTTTCAAGGAATCTTATTTTCAGACACCCCCTTATTGTTATGGTGCAACTGTGCAAGGGGGTGTGAAATGGCCTCCCCACTGTTGATTTGCGTGGGAAAGAGGATCACCATCCAAATGTGTCAACTCATTAGTGCTTCATGACAAACTTCTTTGTCATTTTATGACTTTGGTTAACATATAATAAAGTTCAATTTATACAAAAATTAATCACCCTTAAGATGTAATTAAGTCCTAATCAAACCAATCGTAATCTAAATTTGGCGCATTTGGAATAACATCCAATTATTTGCCAAATTTGTTTGTAACCCTAATCTAATAGATACTTTGGAAAATTTTTGAGAATGTTAGACCATTATTTATTCTATACTATCCTATCTAATAATGTTCTACCAAGATTAAAGAATTTCTTGAACTTATCCACTAATCTAAAAACACAAATTTAAATGATTTGATCATGATTAAACTATATGACTCAAATCAAAACAATAGGTTGTGGCATTTAAACAAGTTTCACACAAAACTTTAATCTATTACAGTGTAATTTATTCCTTTTAAGTGGTATTTAAATTGGCTCACTTGTACAAATTTTGATTTTCTTTTGTTGGGGTTTCATTTCATATTTGTTTTTTCATTTTCTGTTTTTAATTTTCATTTTTTTTCATACCCTCTTTTATAAATAAAAACTAACTTATCAAAAATAAAGGATGCCACAACATTCGATCCAACTGGGGACTACTTCCTCCTGCAGGTTGCAGAGAACTTGCAGATACATGTGCCTTCTCCTCAGGCTAATGGGGTCTATGTTGAAAACAAATACATACACTGTATGTAAAATAAACTCTCTAGTGACATACAATGATGGATGAATGGGGAACTTCTCAATACTTAATGTAATGCTTCAAGTATTTCCCATTGACAGGAAATGATGAATATTTTCCTTCCAAATTCTGTAGGATGAAAGTGTTATTACCCTTAACATCTGCAATGGTAAAGGGTCCAAACCATAGGTTGTCAAATTTTCTATGTTTTCCTTTCTCTTTTCTTGTAGCATCCCATATTAACAACAAATCTCCTTCTTTAAAATCTCTTTCATTATCTTTTCTATCAAACAATATTTCCATTTTTTTCTCATATTTTCGAATATTATAATGAACTTGATCTCTATCTTCATTAATTTCTATGATCTGATTTATTCTTCTGGAAAAATCATGAGGCTCTCTTGGTTGTGGAGCTTGATTATCTTCTTTATTCAAAGGTATCGCCGCATTGGACCCTAGTTCATAGTCGCCAATGTTTGCACACTGCTAGGGGGGTCCAAGGGGGGTGACAACGATTCTTTAGAGCTCCCCCCACTGGTGGGGGATCGGGGTTAGTGCCCCTGAAGCTAAAAATAGATGTAAATTTTCCTTGTAAAATGTTGTAATTTCGTAGTCAATCTGGGCCATTCATTAGGTGAAAATATGACAGTAGAATTTATCTTTAATTTAGGGTTTTTTTTTCTCTAGAAGGAAACCCCTCGCTATATATGAGGGAATTGTATTTCATCTATGCAAATGTGTATTGTGAGTGAGAAAGAGAGAGGATATTGTGTGAGGGAGAAGAGGGAATTACAATGGACCTATTGTAGGTTGTATCTCTTCATTTTGCTGGATAATATATAAGTAAGGATTGGTTGTTTCTCCATTGACGTAGCCCAAATTATGTGAACTACACATATTTGTGTCTCTCTTATTTTTATGTGTCTTTGGCATTTATATTTTTGTAATATTTCTTGTTCTCCATTGCTATATAATATATAATTTTCTAAGAGGCTCTTCATTTGATTCTTGTAAAAAATTCATGACAAGAAAAGCGAAATGTGTGGGAAAAATAGCTTCCTTACCATGAACAAGCTGAAAAGGAGATTTTCCTGTTGAACTCTTTGGAGAAATCTTGTTGGCCTAAAGTGCATAAATAAGATGATTGTCCCAACTCCTTTTGTGATCCTCTAATGTTTTGTTTATGATTTTAACCAAACTCTTGTTTGAGGATTCTATGAGTCCATTTCCTTATGGATAGTATGGAGTAGAATGATGCATCAAGATTTCATATTTCTAACATAATTCAATAATCTTGATACTGCTGAATGCTACTGTATTGTCTGTCACTATTTATTAAGGGAATCCAAATATAGAGAATATGTATTCTTCAATAAATTTAATAACTATAGTATCAATTTCATTTGTAACTAGAATAGCCTCTACCCATTTGGTAAAGTAATTTGTGGTAGTCAATATCCATCTATGTTGACTACTTGATGGAGGATGAATTTCACCAATGAAATCTAATCCCCATTGAAGGAAAGGTGCTTGGACTAGTACTGGCACTAATGGAAGTGATGCTAATTTCTATTATCCATTAAACATTTGACATTGAGTACAACTTCTAAATCTTTCTCCCACTTGTGCAAACAAAAGAGGCCAACAAAATCCTTCTCTTAAAATCTTATGTGTTGTAGGCCTCCAAGCATAGTGCCCTCCACAAATACCTGCATGAAATTAATCAATGATCCCTTCTATCTCATTTTATGTTAAGCAAAGTAAAAGGATGTTAATAGGATCCTTCCAATACATATTTTCACTAATGATACAATATTTTATGGCCTTCAAATTTAGTGTTTTACATTGATTCTTTGTAAATTTAGATGGACACTCAAAATCTCTAAGAAAATTCTCAATATTAGTGTACAAATTAGATAATAAAAAATTATCATCAATATGAATCGGAATTGATTGGTATGATGAAGAAGGTTCTTGTGGATTCTTGTCTATTGAGATTAGAGGTTCTTGTGGATTCTTCTTTCTTGGGGTTTCAGAATGTTCTTATGGATTATTCTCTGTTTTTATTTTAGAGGATTCTTGTGGATTCTTCTCTATTGGGATTTCTAACATAGAATTTATTCCCAAGATCTTACAATTTGACTCAGCAAGAAGTTTGGCTAAGCCTTGACCTTTTACCAACATTGTAGTTTTCGTAATGAGATCATACTCTCATATCTTAGTAATCCATATCCCTCTCCTTGTATTAGTATCAGGATGAGTTAACATAGTTTTAGCGACACTATTGGGTACATAGGAAATAATATAAGAGTTGAGAACATAGGCTCTAAAGGATTTTACGGATTGAACTAAAGAATAGGCCTATTTTTCAATAATGTCATATTTCAACTCAACATCTCTCATGACTTTACTAAAAACAAAATAGTTTGGTCATCTCCATCTTTATTATTTTGCAAAAGAACAACAACCAAGGTAGTTTGAGAGGAAAAATAAAATATACTAAATGGTTCAGAATAATCTGGGCTAGCTAAAATGGGAGCTTCTACAACATCCTTTTTCATATGATCAAATGCATACCTTACTGGAACGGTCAATTTAACTTCATGATTCTTTCCCAGTATATCAGTGATATCCTTAACCATTTGAGCATAATTAGGAAGAAACCTTCTTAAAAAAATTATTTTCCCAAGGGAAGCCTGGATTTCCTTCTTATTCCTTGGTAATGAAAGTGCTTGTATAGATGAAATTCTTTTAAGATCAATGATTACTCCTTCCTCACAAATAACATGGCCAAGCAATTTTCCTCCCTTGAGTGCAAACAAAGACATTTTGGGATTAAGAAATCCCAAACTTTCTACACTTGTAAAAAAAAATTCTCAAATGCTTTAAATGTTTTTTATCATAATTGGAAAAAAATACTCAAACCATCAAGATAAATAAAAACAAATTTGTTTGTATTACCCACAAATTATAAATCCATAGCTCCTTGAAAGGTAGATCCGGTGTTAGTTAATCCAAAGGTCATCCGAGCATAAACGAATGTACCACAAGGAGTTTTAAATGTTGTCTTTTCTCTATCCTCCAGTTCAACCATATTTGATTGTATCTAGAAAAATCATTTAACATATAAATTATATTAGCTCCTAAAACTTTTTGAAGTAATTGATCTGTCTTTAGTAATGGATAATTATCTTTCAAAGATGATTTACCCAAATTCCTAAAATCCACACATAGTCTAATTTCACCATTTTTCTTTCTCACTGGAACTAAATTATCCACCCAATCAAAATATCTCAATGGGACTATAATTTTACCATTAATTAGCCTTTTTAGTTTTTTGTTAATGACAAGAGGAAGGACATGATTAATTATCCTTAGTTTTTTCTTAAAAGGTTTAGCTTGAGGTTTTAATGGGATTTTATATTCAATGAGAGATGTATCATATGTCTTCAATTCATTATAAGACCAAGAAAAAACATATTTATAGGGTTTAGGTAGAGCTAAATATTTTTCTTTCGCTTCAATCGAAAAATATGCAAAGATTTTAATATTTCTGATTTCTTGAGAACTTCCAATATTACAAATTTCAATATTTTCCTTAGGTGAATTTGCTAATGGATTTTTGGGAACATCATTATAATCAAAGGGAATTTCAAGATGGACTAACCCTTTAGGAATAAAAATATTGGATAATTGAGTAATGTTATGATCAACAATGTTTGAGTCAAATGATGGTGTTTGCTTTTCCTTATAAGCTTCATGATTATCAAGTCATTCTTCCTCAATTTGCAGGGTTGAAAATTCATGAATTACTGGTAAAAATAATTAAAATTGCTGATGATCATCAAATAGTTTCCAATGTTTAAGATTGTTAGGAATATATGGTTTATAATTAACTTGAATTTGATATTGGACAACCATTTGATCAAAAACTTTAAAAGAACTAGTAGAAACAATCAAGGAATCTGCATGAATATTTTGATCTCTTCGAATAACAATGATGTTGAATGACGAAAATAAATTATCTATTGAATCCAAAATCTCATTCCTATAAGATATAAATCTAGGATGCTTCGTTTGACAAAGATTCCTTACGTTTTTTTACAATAATTTCCAAGTCACTGAATACACTTAGATTCTGCACTTTAAGACTTCTCACTAATTCCAATCCTAGCAGGAAAGCTTTATACTCTGCTACATTATTAGTAACATAAAATTCAAGCTTATAAGATTGGGTAATATTCTCTTTTTCTGGTGAAATTAATACAATTCCATCTTGTGTTGCTTCCTCTGAGAAAAAACCATCAAAGTACAATATCCAAATATCAATGTTAATGGTTTTAATCTTGTCTATAATGCTTTCAATACTAAGGTGAGCGTTTTGTGAATTATTTGGTGACAATTCAAAACATCCAAACTCTTCATATATTTCATAAATAGGATGATTATTGACTTGATCATATTTACAAACAATATTCATAAATGTTACTTCTCCGTATAATATGAGATTCTCACCTCCATATACAGGAATGGTAGCATCAGACATGTCCATTTCGAGGCTTCCTCCTAATTTGGTACAACAGGATCTTGATAATAACATGCAAAATTTGGGAGGGATATCAATGACTACAATGTCCAAAACGACACTCTTAACAGGGATTTGAGCTAAAGTGACCACTATATCTTTTATAACTCTATGACAAGGTACTTTCTTGGAGTGAAAAGTGTAAATATCACGATAAGTTCTAGTAACTTCTAATTGTAGTGGTTCCATGATTACCTTTGGCATCAAATTATGGGAAGCCTCAAAATATAACATGCAGTTATATAATAGGAAATCATGAACTTTTAGAGTCACATAAAAAGGTGCTGCATTTTCATCTATTATGTCCAAGTTGGTGCCAAAGTCTACTGAAGGTTTTTCATCTTGTAGGCTTATTACATCCCCTTGAAAATTAACACTAGATTATTGGATCCATTTAGAACATTGTTTTTTATATCTGGATTCATTGAAAGTTTAGAGAGAGGAATGGGTATTTTTTACTCTCTTTCTAGTTCCCTTTCAACATTGAAAGTTGTTAAAGTAGTTTTATCAATTAAATTTGTTTCAGGTGTTTGATTCAATGGTTGAATTGTTATTGCTTTAGTTTTAGTAGATTTGATTTGTGGTTCATTTACAATGGGTTTTTTTGGAGGTCTACGAGGCCCTAAGCTAGGTCTTAAATCATATCTCTTATTCAATCCTACAATTAAGAAACTCAGAAAAGGCCTAACATTTTGAAATTGAGAGTCTTCTCAATCTTGAGAAGATTGATTTAAAGGGAGAGAAAGAATAGCATTTTGCAAAGATAAATGATCCAGATTATTTATATCTTTAGAAATCAAAGGGTCAATGTGTTCTAGTTGCTGGTCATCAATCATCAATGGGGTTGAATCTGTTGATTAATATTTGGTCTTTGCAAAATTTGAGTTTGGGGGGCTCTTCTAAATTGAATTTGAGGTCTAGCAGCAGTTTGCTAAATTCTTCTAGGATGAGTTTTTATTTTTGAAATTCTATTTGAAAGGTTTCAAAGTAATGATGTGATCTCATCTATCTTTTAATATTCATTTTTAGTTTTTGAGGAAGATCCTTCTTCTTTAGCTTTCATTTTCCTTTCAACGTTTTCAGCTTTAGCTTTAAGGTTATTTGATGTTCACCTATTAGCCTCAACTTATATAGTGTTGGGCATGGAATCCCCCCAATGCATGTTTTGGGGCTCAAAGCCTAAGTTTTGACCGAATCTTGTTGTAAAGCTCCGCGAATTGCGGGCGCGGGGCACGAAAGTATGATAGAGTCATAGGATTGTCCGCCCTGGTTTTGTAATGTAATGTTAGCTAGATAGACCTACCCATGGTCTATAGACCATGGAATTGTATAAATAGAGTGAGGCTCTAAGTATAAAAAAGGAAAGATACAATAGAAATAGAAGAGAAGCATGAGAAATGTGAGTGATTGAGTTGTGGTGTGAAGTGTGTCTTTGGGTCATAGGGTAGGAGAAGGCTCTACATCTGAGTGCGCAAAGGGCTAGTAATCTGTAGCTAAGCATGTGGACCCTTACAGCTGAGTGCACAGAGCTAATCGAGTCTATAACCATGAAAATAATCAATAAAGAGAAGTTTGGCTATAATTATGTGTATCAATTATTGGGCTAATGCATGACTTATATGATTTGCAAATATATTGTTTATTTACTGTGTGCATCTTTATGAATGTTTTATGTTCTTAATTATAACTTAAAGCACTCCAGTAGGCAAAGATAATTAACTGACATTGGAATATAAGCAAGGTCTTGGGAAATAATGCAGAGCACAGAGATCAATCCCTGAGTAGGGTTGCATGAAGACAACCTATCAGGCTGTGAGGAAGAGGAAAGTGCATGAAGCAACCTGTGTGCAGGGACAAACTGTGGACTAGTCAAACTCATCAGACATCTCTAGGGTGTGGAAACCTGGTTCTAGCACCCTCTTCGGGTGAGACCTCAATCTATGCTCCACGGACTATTGCCAAAACGGCCAGTAGTACCGAGATTTGTTTGGATAATTAACTCTGAACCTAGGTCAGGCCCCAACAAGCCAACAAATGGTTTTGTTGCTGGGACCAGGATCTGCATAGAGATTTTTGATGTCATATCACTGGAATCTAACAATGAAAGGAATTAAATAATGGTTGGACAGAATGATTCACGAGTTCATGGAGCAAGAAAATAGGAATCCACGATTTTCAAAGGAAGAGTGGTTAGATTTCTACTTATATATGAAAATTCACGAATTTTTCTGTGCATCCTTCCCCACTAAGTTGTACGAGTGGAACATGAGGCTAGCAGATAGCCAAGGAAGGTGTAAACTCGACATACCTATTGCTTGGACTCCAGAATTGGTGTGCAGACTGGAAGTATTAGAAGATAAGATAGTGTGTGTTGTTGATCAATGGCTGGATCGAATCATAGGAGGATTCATCACTAAATTCGTGGTAGATACTTTAGTCAGCTATAGCGAGGTAGAACGATGCTTCCTCAAGGGACTGCGAGGTAAGTACATTAAATATTTGAACACTTGGATTAAAATGATACTGTGTGAAAAGTTGGTTGTGCGAATAAATTGATGTTTGGGACTATTCAAAGTGGGAGGAAAAAGATGAAGGTAGCACAAAACTAGAAACTAGCCCCTTTACTTCACCTCCACGTGGAGGCAAAGAAGAGATCACGAAGGTTTCACTAAGAAGTGAAATCAATTTGATAAAGTAGAGAATTTCGTGCATACCACCCCCACCCACACCAAAAAAAAATTCACCATCTTCACCCCCAACTTCACCCATACCACCTCTACCACCGCCACAAAGCAGTATGGCAAGTGCGATAAAGCTACCAGTGTTCAAGGGAATATGGAATGAAGATCCAGATCAGTTTTGGTTCGTGATAAAATCTATATGGGAAGCACAGGGTGTCACAGATGACAATATAATGAAGGCAACATTGGTCAGTGCTCTGCAGGATTTCGTGCTAACATAGTAGATTACGCATTCCAATGATAATCCAAATGCGAGGATAGTGGATATCCAAGCTGCACTAAACAAGGAATTTAGCAGACCAAAATTGAAGGCATAGTCGACCATTCGATTCAAGGAAATCACAATGATACCAAGCGAAACCCTGTGGGAGATGGATGAAAGACTGAAGTGCATAATTCATAACATGAACATGAACTTAATAGACGGACAACACTACAAATGGTTTGTAGCCTTGTTAACACCGCATCTATAGAACCGACTATTGCAACAAAGGCTAACCACTTAGGTTGAAGCTTTGGAGGTCATGATGAGATTGCACGAGACTCTGATACAAGATCCTAACGTTGGAGTCCAAAAAATTCACATGTAGTTGAAGAAATTGTGCCTTGAGATGCAGAGTTTGAAACAAGACAAGACAGTTCATCCAGAAGTACCGGCGAGGTATGGTATGTAAAGTGCAAGGGTCAGGGACACGACAAGGACCATTGCTCGGTGCTCACGAATTACCTCACGAGAGAAGGACCAATGCCATTGAGACCAGAAGCACAAGTAGTACCAAGCGCATTGCTTGCATTGTGGTGCACGATTTGTTAGATAAGAGGGAAGCATGCCAGAGATAGCTGCCATCTGTTACAAAGTATAGGTAGAATTCCCAGCAGTTTCTCTATAATTTTTGTAGGTTAGTAGGCCATGACGAGCACACCTGAGGAACTTATGAACTGATGATGGATCAGACTTCTAACTATAGAGTTCATGCTGAAACATGACCCTTTAACCAGAACGTAGGGATGGCATGAACTGAATTTCAGGGGCACATACGAGGTCGAGGTGGAATGGGACCAGGAAGAGGTCGAGGACAATTGATATGTTACAATTGCGGAGGACCAAGGCATTATACCCATGATTGTACAAATCCAACGAGACCTTCATGCTTATATTGTACATAGTTTGATCATGATACGGAGGACTGTCCCACACTGATAGCAAGGTTGCATGATAAAGGAGCACTCCAACCTCCCCTAACTCAGAACCTGCAAATGATGAGGTTTGAACTATGTGAGGAAGACACGAATTTAAATATCGTGCTTTAGATTGGTATCATGATAGGGAATGACAAAGGAAAGCAGCCTAAAGAGAGTACCTGGGTTTGCAAAGCTCCAAAAAAGGAACCAGAATTTGATTTGGAGTGTGCTAAGGAGACATTCATGGAAGCTAAGAGGAGTTTCACAGACGCTTCCACTTGAGGAAGTAAGACAGGCTGGAGCCAGAAATGGACCCATCGATGCTCACTACATTCTTAGAGACATGCATGAAGCTATTACGTGACAGAAAAGCTATGAAGGGGGTACAATAACTCATCACTAGGTGTGTTAGGATTGCACCAGGAGAACCACGTGTAGTGCGGAAGCTCGGAAAGCACACGACGCGAACAGGAAGGGAGATGAGATTGACCTCGTAGATTAGGGAATATGAAATGGATCAAGTGATTTTGGATCTAGGACCAGATGCGAATGTCCTTCCAAGGCATACATGGGAGTGCATGGGCAGGCTTGCACTACAATGGTCTCCTATCCAACTTTGAATGCAAAACTAGAAAAAGATCCTACCTATGGGAAGATTAGAGGGAATCACAGTAGATATCGGAGGTGCGAGTGTGCTAGTAGATTTCAAAGTAATAGAGATTGTTGATGACAACAATCCCTACCCCGCGCTACTAGAAATCGATTGGGCCACAAACATGAATGGAGTGATAAA
Source organism: Pinus taeda (assembly GCA_000404065.3). Classification (NCBI taxonomy): domain Eukaryota; kingdom Viridiplantae; phylum Streptophyta; class Pinopsida; order Pinales; family Pinaceae; genus Pinus; species Pinus taeda. Next base: position 14,493 of record APFE030691986.1, on the reverse strand, counting down.
TCTAAAGAAGCACAAGATGATTTTTGAGAAAAATTCACTGCACATAGTGGTACCTTTAGACCCTACAGAATGATCATGCTACACAGAGCCAGTGCGCGACTACGACATCAATGACTATCTAAACTGCATCTACAAGATAACCGCGTGGGATCAAGTTTGGGAAATTCCAACAATGGAGGTCTACATATGTTGGCAACACAGAAGCTCATACACATCATATTCTGATGAAGAGATAGAACGATGGCAGAACCGGTTACACGAGGTAACCACACTCAACTATAACATGATTACAAGGTCATTTCACTACATAGCAATAGAGGTAAGAGATCTCCCTATGTATGATGGGTTAGGTGAAGTGGACGAGTTCCTGAACAAATTTGAAAAAGAATTGTTTGAACAACAACGTCTTGATGCTCTGAAATGGGTACTAAGAGCTACACCCGCAAGATGGTGGCATACGCACCAAAGAAGTTTTGAGGACCAGTGAAAATGCAGGAGGATGATGCACTTATGATTTGGGAAGCCTCAGATGTGATTGAAAGACAATTATGATGGAAGGGATGATCCATGTATGCACCTTGGAAAATGGACATAGGTCTCTGGGGAAGAACCACAACCTGAGTGGGTGCACCTATTTTGTCACACCTTGGATATTATACCCATGAATTGGTACATAGAGATGGAGCTCCGCCATGGCAAAAATGAATGGAATGTCTTACACGAACAATTCCTGTTAACCTTCACGTTTGAGGGTCCTTGGTGGGATACTATTGATGATACGCTAAAAGCAGTAAAAGAAGATATCCTTAAAATACCCCAGGAGCCAATGGAAGTGCTTCATTCTGAATGGGCGACCTAGCTGAGCTACACGGTGGAGTGTTACAATGTAAACATTGAAGAAGACGATGAAGATCCACAAAAAGTTAATATTCCTGAAACTGAAGGCTATCGCGAGGTTTAAGGGCCATTGATTGAAGACCTTGACATTATCGTGCTGGTAAAAACAAGGCATGTAAACATTGCTACGGAGGATGAACCGAAGTATGCAAGGCTCGACAACTACTGGGATGATGCCATGGTGGATAAGGTTACTAAGTTACTCCATGAGTACTAAGACTTATTCCCAACCAAGATCACGAACATGAACATCACCCTAAAACACAATGCAAAGCCAGTTAAGCAAAGGCCTTACCACTTGAATCCAAAGTACAAGGAAAAGCATAGCGTAGAACTAGACAAAATGCTCACAACGAGAATCATTGAGCCAGTGGAAGAGTCCGATTGGGTGAGCCCTATGGTCGTACAAGAGAAGAAGTAGAAGGGAAAGATAATAATATGTGTGCACCTCCCATTCTCGACTCCGTTCACAGACAAAGTATTGGAAAATGTTAGCAGGCAAGAAGCATATTCATTTACTAATGGGTTCTCAGGGTACCACCAAATCAAAATCGCATCGGAAAATAGGACAGGGCCACCTTCGTGACTGAGTGGGGCTACTTTCAATACACCGTTATGTCATTTAGGTTAAAGAACACGCTTTCCATCTTTTCGTGCATGGTTTTTGCAACATTCAAATTCCTAGAGGTCTACCTAGATGATTGGACTATATGTGGATTGGTCAAGTGCCATGTAGCAAGCTTACGCTTGATGTTGGATACTTGTCGACGACACCAAATTGTGTTAAAACTTAAAAATTCTATGTTCATTGTTAGGACATGTGGTGTGCAAACAAGGATTAATGGTGAACCCCACGAAGATTGTCGTAATTCTGAATTTGGAAGCACTGTGAAGTGCTAAACAGTTGTGCACTACCTTGGGACATATAGGGTACTACAGGAAGTTCATCAAAAGCTATGCCTAGATCACCATGCCAATGGAGAAACTATTGAAATAGGATGTCATGTTCTGCTGGAATGATGATTGCATGAAGAGCCTAGATGTACTCTAAGAGAAATTGGCCTCCGCTCTAAACCTGGTCTTCCCAAAATGGGACGTGGAGTTTCATGTCCATGTTAACGTGTCATGCATAGCACTGGGAGAGGTGGTCACACACGATGGTGGATAGGGCTAAGATCATCCTATCATGTTTGCAAGTTACAGGATGTTAGAAGCGGAAAAGAACTATTCCACAACCAAGCACAAGAGGTTGGCTATGGAGTATGTGCTCCCAAAATATTGCCATTATTTGCTAGGAGGACATTTCAAGATCTATACAGACCATTCTGCATTGAAATACTTGGTCAATAATCCTATGTTGGGGGGGGGGGGGGTGCATATGCAGGTGGCTCTTATTGTTCCAAGGTTATGACTTTGAGGGCATGGTAAAGCTTGGATGCCTGAATGCACGACCAGATCACCTGTCACGTATTGAGACGGGTGAGGAACCTACTAATTTGGAGGAATCACTCCCTGATGCATAGCTCTTTGTTGTGTGCATGGATGGGGACTTTGAAGATATAATCCACTTTCTGACAACTCGGACCGCACCGAAGGAATACTCCGTCCAGCAAAAGAAGGAACTGGTGGTGCAGGCGGTTGACTTTTCTATCATCGTGGGCACCTATACAAAATGGGGAATGATGAGATATTACAAAGATATGTACTTGAATTCGAATGAAGTCAAATCCTTGTGGAAGCGCATGCCAGCGCTGTAGGAGGACACTATGTAGATGTGCGACAACACAAAAGATTCTCTGCACAGGGTTGTGGTGGCCAACCTTCACTAGGATTCAAAAGATGATTATAAGGCCTATGATATATGCCAGAGGATGGGTATACCATCACGTAGGGATGAGATGCCTCTGAATCCATAATTGATGCTACAACCCTTTGAAAAATGTGCAATCGTCTTTTTAGGACCTATCAAACCTCAGGAAAGAATAGGTGCATAACACATTATCACCGCGATAGAGTACCTAACACATTGGGCAGAAGCGTAGTCGGTCAAAGACTACAACATTACATGGCTATGAAGTTTTTTTTTGAACACATGTTGAATCGATTTGGCTGTCCAAAAATCTGAATGAGTGATTGCAGTACACATTTCCTGAGCAAAACCATCAGCATGCTAACAGAAGAGTTCTAGGTGTATCAGCTGAAAAGCACACAGTATCTCCCGGAAGCCAATGGGATAGTAGAAGAATTCAACAAAATATTGAAAACTGCACTAACCAAAGTATGCAACCTGCAATAGAGCATTTGGGACCTATGCAAACCTACTGTATTATGAGATTATAGCACAACATGCATGAAACTGATAGGACAGACACCTTTCCAGTTAGTTTATGGAATGGAAGTTGTCTTGCCAATGAAGTATATTGTGCCTAGTCTATGCATAGCAGTGATCACAGGTATGACGGACCAAGAAGCCCTAGATGAAAGGCTTGGAGAGTTAGAAGAAATTGAGGAGGAACACTTCCTGGCTAGCTTTCATCAACAAGTGTAAAAACAACATGAGAAAGTCTAGCATGATCACCATATTAAGTTGCGCACCTTCAAGGTAAATGATTTGGTGCTGCTATATGACAGTAAGTTTGATAAATTCCCTAGAAATTTCAGAATGCATTGGCTGGGACTATACATTGTTAAAGAGATCACCGTTGGAGGTGCAATATAGCCAGTCAAACTAAATGGAGAGCCTTTCCTAGGAAAAGTTAATGGCAGCTGCTTGAAGCCCTACATGGGTGGTCCCCTATGTGATTAACCGGTAGAGGCATAGTCTTTGCACCCTGAGGATCCGGACAAAGGTGTGAGACTATAAACAAATGCAGGGGATACTAACACAACTACAGAAAAGAAGTTCTGACACAGGGGTCTCAAAACAATGTATGCAGTAGATGCAGCAAGCAGTAGCTCAATGCATTGCTGACCTTTGCACAGTTCAAGAACAGTTGGAGGGACTCCTTGCAAAGATTGCTGCACCAACAGATTGACTCAAGGGTAAGTCACGATGTTTGTGTCAGGGGGCTGTTGGGCATGGAATCCCCCCAATGCATGTTTTAGGGCTTAAAGAACAAGTTTTGAAGGAATCTTGTTGCAAAATTCCACGAATTGTGGGCACAAGCTGCTAAAGTATGATAGAGTCACAGGGTTGTCTTCCCTAGTTTAGTAATGTAATGTTAGCTGGATAGACCTACCCATGGTCCGCGGACCATGGGATTGTATAAATAGAGTGAGGCTCTAAGTGTAAAAAAGGAGAGAGACAATAGAAATAGAAGAGAAGCATGAGAAGTATGAGTGATTGAGTCACACTGTGAAGCATGTCTTTGGGTTGTAGAATAGGAGAAGGCTTTGCAACTGAGTGCGTAGAGGCCTAGTAGTCTGCAGTTGAGTGCGCAGGGCGAGTCGAGTCTATAAACATTGAAAGAATCAATAAAGAGAAGTTTAGCTATAATTCTATGTATCTGTTATTGGGCTAATGCATGATTTATATCATTTGAAAATCTATTCTTTGTTTACTGCGCGCAACTGTATGAATGTTTTATGTTGTTAAGTATAACTTAAAGCACTCCAGTAGGGAAAGATAATTAAATAAAATTGGAATATAAGCAAGGTATTGGGTAGTAACACAGAGTGCGGCGCTCAACCCCTGGGTAGGGATGCACAAAGACAATCTATCAGGCTAATAGGAATGAGAAAGTGCACGAAGAAACTTGTGCGCAAGGACAAACCGCAGACCAGTTGAACTCATCAGACATCTCCAGGGTGTGTAAACCTAGTTCTAGCACCCTCCCATACTAGTTCGGGTGAGACCTCAGTCTATGCTCTATGGAATGTTTCTAAAAATGCCAATAGTATTGGGATTTGTTTGGCTAATTAACTCCGAACCTGGGTCAGGCCCCAACAAGCCAACATATAGCTTTTTTTTTGAATGTCTTGTAGAGTATGACATGTTATTTCCCTAAGCATAACTACAAATTCATCATCAGATGATCTAGAAAATCTAACTTTTACTGTTTTTATTGGTGGTTTACAGTGAGATGGCATCTTATGACAAAGTTTATTGAATATTTTTATAAAATCTTCTGTTGTTTCACCATGGTTCCTTTTCAGTTCTTCAAATTTTGTGAGATAATAAACAGATCCTTCTTACCACCCCATTGATTCTTAATTATGGTAGTTAATTAATTCCAAAAAGGGATTCAATCTACTCTAAGTTTTCTAAACCAAATCGTAATATTCCCCTCTAGTGATTGAACAAACAATCTCATATATACATCTTCATGTTTAATGTTCATGTTATCAACAAAGTCCAAGAAGGTAGCTAAATGATCTTTAGCAGAAAAGCCAATTTCTCCATTAAACCTCAATAAGTGTTTTAAATACCCATTAGGAAAATTATTGAGTTCATTAGGAATATGTAATGCAACATACCTAGCTTGAATAATAGGTTGAAAAGCAACCATATTTGAAGATGAAGACGAAGACAAATCAATAGAAGAGGTGGAAGATGATGTAGTAGAGGATGAGGAGGAAGATGGTGAAGTTGCAATTGAAGATGGAGGTGTAATGGTAATAGGAAGAGGAGGATATGGTGGAGGATCCCTGAAAGTTTGGTGATATATATTTTTTCCAAAAATATCATTATATTTTCAAATATTGTCCATATATCATTATCAACATTGCATACGTGTGAGAGAAAGAATATTCCCAATAGCCGTACGAACCAATGAGAGGATAAAGAAGAATGTGTGATTGATGATGATTCCAAATGAGGTGAGAGGTCACTTATATTTATACAAGTCATTGAGGGTAAAGTTGCATGTCTCTTGTGCTTCATGAGCCTACATCATGATGTCGATGACCTTAATAATTTACATGTGTGGGCATAAATTTAAAAACACATTTCTGCAATCATCATCTTCATTTTTGGTCCTATTGAAAAGAGGAATTCAATGCAATCATCATCTCCATCAAATGACTGTCTAAAGTGGAATTTGGCCCTAGTTTCCAATTTTAACAATTTGGGATGGTGGATCGTAGCCTATGTCGACACCCATGATAACCAACTTGAGGAAGCTGAATGCTTTCAAGTCTAAGTTGGTGGATCCAATGTTGTAAAAGCAACTAATAGGTTCTATGATATATTTGGTCAACACTAAGCTAGATATATGGTTTGCTCTGAACACACTACGCTAGTTTATGGTGGAGCCGAGCAAGGTTCATTTAGTGGAAACAAAGCATGTGCTTGGGTATTTATGAGTAACAATGGAGTATGGGCTTAGATATGTCAAGGGCGGTGGAGTGCAATTTGTGGGCTATATAGACTCAACATGGGCTGGGAGTGTAATGGACAAGAAGAGAACCTTTGGATAGTATTTTAGTTTGGGAGCAACAATTGTCTCATGTTTTAGTAGGAGAGCGTCTTCTAACATAGCTCAAGAGAGATGGAGTATATGGCATCTACCTTGGAAAGTTGTGAGGCCATTTGTATTCACAAGATGCTCATAGGGTTATTTGGTTTTGATTTGGATTCAACAATGATTCATTGTGAAAACCAAAGTTGCATCAAGCTTCCTTTTTCAGAACCGCTATTTCAACTTCTTCTTTATTTTGAAAGGAAGGGTTTGAGTACATGGAAAAAAGTTTCCTCGCATTTGGTAGAAGTAGATGGAAATGTATGATGAGTGGGGGAAGATAAAATCAGTAGGTTTTAACTCTAGTAAAGGTACATCCAATTCTTATTTTGACTTGCGTGAATTCGAAAATATTTCATGGATTTTATATCATTAGAAAGAATGGACTAAAAGATCTGAATGCAAATCAACTCCTTTAGATAATAGTTGTAAGACCATAAGTGTTAGATTATCCAAGTCTAATGGGCATGGAACATACCTAATGGGATCAGAAGATGAAATACCTTCAAGTTGTAGTTGTACAAAAGAAGAAGCAAAAGCTTCTACTATCCTTCTAAAAGAGGCTTCTCTTACTAGTATCTTTGGATCAGATAATGAAGAAATAATTTGAGAATCATAATGAGATCTGGTATGTTTTGAAGGAGCCAACTTGGGCTTGTGGAGTTGCAAGGAGAAATATTTTAACCTAGAATTCCTCTATTCACCTTAAAAGAAAAGTCTTTATCATTGTCCTAGGGAAAATAGTTCAATTTGCATTCATAGAAAGAGTGCCAATCTGATGTTGTCCCATGAGATGATTCTAGGTTAATTAATCATGCTAGAGAATATAAATTTTTTTGTTTGTTTTAATGTTTTTAGATGACCAATTTTATGAATAGTTTGAAAACAAGTGCTTAAACTTTAACACTTGCTAAATAGAATTAAAGGGATGTTTACTTGTCTGCAAATAGTTAATTGATTTTAATTGAATGAGTAATAGAGTCTTAAGAATTACAACTTACTAAATATTAAATAGAATATTTAATTAATTATAATAAATAATACAAGAAAATAATGTCTACCTGATTAACAAAATGTGTTTAGTCTCATGCAGATGGGTGTGACAATTTATAGATATAGAGGAGTTTATAATAACATACAATTTTATAAACTAATATCTAATTATGCTTTATAACTTCATAGTGACTTTAAGATGGATTGATATTCAATTCGATGTTACCCATATTTATCCATAAAGACTTACATACATGAATAAAAACAAATGAAATGAACACCTAAGAAAAACTCACAAGGAGACAAACTATTTGAGGCAAATCCAGAATCATTTCATGAATTTGAAGCAAATCTCCAGCTTAGTTACAATTCTTCTTTGAAAGATCATCCAAGGGTTCAACACTTATAAGTTTAAGGAAGAGTTATTTATACAAAATGAAATATATTCTAGAGACATTTTTTTAAACAAAAATACGAAAATAGTACAAAAATATAGGAATTCTAAAATTGTTGAGTGTTGGCACTATCATTAAGGAATTTGTTGATTATTTGGTCCCCAAAAAGTGTTACCATTTTTTCTGTCAGTTGGTGACAAAATTTACTCAATGATTTCACACAAGTGATGCCATCCATCTTCACTTGGTATAGAAGGATTAACCAATTTTCTGTAGACTTCATCAACGTCTATATCCATTTTAAAAGTAGGCTTAATTAAAATCTATGTTTGATTTCATGCTTAATTATTAAATCAAAATCCAAAGCCTCTAAGAATTCCTTCCCTGTAAGGTGACCCTTGATACATTTTAAATTTATATTTGTCAGTCGCAATTTCATAAAGATTTTCATGATATTCCTCCAAATTGATTAACCTGTCATTTGGTACCACTACTCCTCGCAGTCCTCTCTGGTTGAATAAGTTGAACTTGAAATGAAACCTTTGGACAATAGTTTTCAAGGTTTGGCACTTTGTCTCCAATTGATTCATGAGATTTTTCTTCTGTAAAACCTTCTTAATCTCCATAATAGTTTTTGTCTTGTCAACAATCTTAATCTCTTCCAATTCAGCCCTGGTTTTTGAATTAAGCACTTTGATCATGTTTGTGGCTTCACTTGGTTTTTCCTTAAGGAGTTCTCTAGCTTATTCAATAGTTGTATGTAACCTATTGATGACCTCTTCCTGTTAAAAAATAATTTGTATGGAGGGCCAATATTCAGTTATAGCTTGACTGATGACTGTCCAAATATTTTCCTTGGCTTGGGCCAAGGTCTGAGCCATTAATGGCTTATTTTCCAACCCTTCTATCCTTTTGGTCAATATGTGGGACTTTGCATCTCTTTAACATAAAGAGTATCATTCTTAATCTTCTGAGTCTCTAGATTCTTCAATTTCTTGTGAAGCTATTCATTTTCCTATCTATGGAGAGACAATTCCTGTATGACTTGGTTTAAATCACCTGTTGTTGATGTAGACTCTTCTATTTCTGGTGTCAATTCCCCTGCGGTCCTTGACACTGTAATAGGTATATATGTAATTCGAGCTTTGGCTACTTGAGGATATTCTTCCTTTTCTTTAATCAATTTCTCAATTTTCTCTTCCATTCTTTTTATTTGAACATTTTTCTCAATGATTAACTTAAGAATTTCTTCTTTATGCTGCTCACTTTCTGCTATCTCCATAGTTTTGGGATCCTCTATAGAAGGTAGTTTAATATACTTCCTTAATGTTGAAATGTCTAATTTCCTCTTTTTAATAATGTCTTCTATAGCTTTAACATTAGTGGGATCATACTCAACTTTGATCACTAAGTCTTCTAATGATTTTACCCTGTTATACTTTGGCGAAGAGGATACCATTTCTGTCTTTAATTATGAATGTACATTTGAAAGGGTTGTCCTTAATATTGATAATTACACAGTAGTGTTAGTCATGGTGGAGAAAATTATCTCACTAGATGGTTTTTGCATATCCATCTGGTCGATTGGATGTATCTAGTTGGCATCAAAGGAAAATATGGTCTTCTTGTAGTCTAAATAAGCCTTTGGAAAAGGTACTTGAGCTTGTAGGAGTTCCATTTGCACCCTGCCTTTTTCAATGTCAAACTCTCTCAATAACTTGTGTTGTGAAGTTGATGTCTGTTTCAAAAACTAAGCATAGAAATTTCCTTCTAAGATTCATTCTTATATTTAATTTCAAGAAAATTAGTGAAGATGTTTGGCTCCTCTTTCTCACTTACTCCTACAGATTGGGTGATCTCCAACAAATTTTATGCAACTAATGAGGAAAACAGAGTGGTGATTACATTTTCTTCTATCCCTGTAGAAACCTGTGAATCATCCAAATTTATGATTATAGGCTCTTCCTGCTATTGAGTAGTAGTACCTTTGGATTCACTTGGTTTGTTCTCATAAATAATGAATTCTTTTTCACCTTTTGCTGAAGATGGAGATTATTCTCTTGGTCTCTTTTCCTCCCTGCTTTGAGAAGTGTGAGCCTGGAGGGTAGAAGGAGGTAAAGTCTATTCTTCTACTTGTTGAAGTGTGTTCTCCTCCCACTGCTCTTGATTTCTGTACTTTCCAATCTTTGGTCTTGGAGTATGATTGTATGTTGTAGTTTTGAGTTCCACCCTTATGTTGGGGATTATACTAAATGGGTCATAAGACCATTTGAAACTTGCTTGGAATCCCATATGTTTGAGGATTAAATCTGTTTCAATACCTACTGATCTAGTATTGCAATTAAATGATCCAACTTGTGACTTGACTTTGAACTGATATTTTATCTTCCCTGAAATGAAATGTAGGTCATACATATTAATCATTTTCCTAATATATTCTAGAGATAAAATTATCATTGGAACATATTTGGGAAATATGTATGGAACTATTTCATAGACATACACCCTAATCTATGTATAATTTTGGTGAAGATACAAGTCCTATATCTTGGCTTGGTCACTAAGGTGCAGGATCCTTTTAATTTCTGGACTGATCTTAGGCTCACCCTAGTTTTTGATAATCTGTGCAACTGGATGAATAAAATAGTCAATGAAATCTGAAAATTGAACTCGTTTGAGTTCCTCCTTATCAATGAAGTTCATTGTGTGACTCATCAAATTACTTGCTCATCATCCAACTTGTATAAATTTATAGGAAAAATGTGTCCTTGTTACAAAACGGATCATATGAATTAGTATAGAAGAATATTTAAATACTCATTCAGTAGTGATTTTCATCAATTTTTCATGCATACTTTCAGCCAAAAATTGACTGTAATTATACATGAAATTTGGTTTGTGTTCTTTGGAGAAGATGGATAGACAACCTAGAATCGAGTTATCTACCTATTGATCTATTTGGTAATCTAACAAGCAAGAAACTAAGGAAATGATATGCTTAGCTGTCTCAGGGAACATGGATGTTGGATATGGAGGGTTCTTTTTAGGATGTTCAACATCTTCTGGAAGAAAGATCTCAAACATTTGAGCTCTTTGGCGGAAAGTAAGCTTATTGTATATGTCCATTAGAAAAGCAGTGGGAAAAAAGCTAAGGGAGTCATTATTAGGGATAAGAAGCATCTTATTGATAGCTTTAGGGGTGATGGATATCAGAATGTTTCCATTTTGGGCTACAATAGTGTAGGTTTTAACCCCGTACATAAATTACTTGCATACGAATTCTAACTCATAGGAAAAATAAAAATGCGAGAGCATAACACATAAAACACATATACACAGAGATTTCCAACTGGATCGCAAAACCGAGACTACCAGCTTGATTTTTCATTATGTTCTTTTCAATGTTAAAATACATATTTATACATGCCAAAGCATCCAATACCATGGACCAAAAACCATCACATCCAAAACCATGGACCGAAAGCCATCGCGTCCAAAAAACATGTGCAAAAATCATGAATGAAACCATAGGTGGGTCCGCCCAACCTAACATAGGGTCCAAAACCAAAATTTTCCAGGGTGCTGCCCCGGACCCCATAAAGTGGGGTTACAAGTACCCCTCAAACCCCCTGTTAACTATGTGGAAAGAGTATAACACAACCCAGCAATCTCCCACTTGTTGTTTTCTTTCCACAGGGGGCCATAGGAGAGCTTAGTCATTTTTCCGGCCCTGAAACGCCCATTGTTTCTTTACACCAAGAGAACTTCTCAGAGCTCACAGATTTTGTCAATACATTTGCAGTATTCTTCAAAGTGTCCACCTTTACCAACAACACCATTTTGTCTTCTATCATATCCCTCACAAAGTGATACTAAACATCAATGTGCTTTGTCTTTGAATGATAAGCAGGGTTCTTTGCCAAGAAAATTTCACTTTGGCTGTCACAGTCTATCCTAATAGCTCCCTGTAATAACCCAATACTTGAACACAATCTCTACAGCCAAATTGTTTCCTTGCTTGCATGAGTGGCTGCCATGTATTCTACCTCTGTATTTGATAATGCCACTACAGATTGTTTCTTACTCATCCAACTGACTGCACCTCCAAATAGGTTAAACACATACCCACTTGTAGATCTCCTCTAATCTAGATCTCCAGCCCAATCTACATCAAAAAATCCATGAATATCCAACACTCTGTCCAATCCTGTTCTTCCTTGGTAGCACAAACCATAATCACTAGTGCCACACAAACATGCTCAATACTCCCACTGCATGTGCAATGTCTGGTCTAGTATAGACCATTGCATACATCAAGCTACTCACTACACTTGCATATGGAACACGGGACATGTCCTCTTCCTCTTCTTGTGTCTTGGGACACTGTTCAACAGACAACCTCACACCTACAGGAATAGGAACCTTCAACGATTTATTATCCTGCATATTAAACCTCTGTAGTATTGTCTTAACATACTTCCTCTAGTTTAACCAGAGTTTCATCTTTGGTTGATCTCTTTTAATTTCCATGCCCAAAATATAGTTTGCAGCACCAAGATCTTTCATGTCGAATTTGGAGGAAAATTGGGTCTTCAAATCCTGGATAATTTCTTTGTCATTTCCAACCAGCAAC
>APFE030691972.1:0-21944 GCA_000404065.3 Pinus taeda | reverse complement strand
TGAGAGTAAATTCCTCCTGTTGTCGCACAGATCGTCACGACAACGCTCAGATCAGGGGCTGTCACTCTGATCCCCGATTTCTCTGTTTAAGCTTGTCTCCCGCAGCTAAGGGGGGTAGACCCTATAGGAAAGTGGATGACCAACTGTGTACCAGTTGGTTTGGGAGACACGAAAGGAAACAAGCACTTAATAGATTTGTTAAATAAATAGACCAGTGCCTTATGAAGTTAATGTTTAAATGATTACTCACTAAATGTTGCAGAGATGTAAACCATGTAGAGCAATCATTTATCATCAAATAACTCGAAAGATGAAAGATATCCAGTAAATTCACAATGCTTTAACGATGATCTAGCAATTTTAAAACTTCGAAAGATAAAGCTTGATACACAACCACGTAAATTTGAACATTAACCAGATATCATATTCATGTAGCTAATTTTCAAAATTTATCATTCATGCCAACTCACATAAATATTCATAAAAAAATTAGCCTTAGCAGATAAAACATGGTAAATAACTAAGCTGAATAGTGAATTTGGGAAAAATTTCCACGAATATTTTAGACAAAAATTTAAAACCTAATAAAAAAAAAATCTAAATCTACTCTTTAAAAGAAAGGAAAACTCCCTTTTTATATTTTGTATTTTGTATTTTTTATGATTTTTAAATTTTTAAATTTTTTATGATTTTTAGAACTTTATAATTTTTTCCTTTTATGAATTTCAATTTTTAAACTCAAAAGAAAGCCTAAAAAAATGAAAAATAAAATCTAATTTAAATCTAATCTAAAACTAAAATAAAAACAAAACAAAACTTGAAATAATTAAAGTCTAATCTAAATCACTAAAAAAAATGAAATCAAAAGTAAAAAAACTAAGGACTAAAAGTTTTTTTTCATTTTTTTATTAAGGTCTAACTTTAAACAAACTTGACTAAATTAAAGAATTAAATTAAATTAAACTAAAAACCAAAAAATAAAAGTCTAAATCTAACTCTAAACTAAAGATCTATTAAAAATAAAAATGAGCCCCCTTTTTTCTTATGTATATATTTTTCATTCAAAAGAAAATAAACCAAAACTAAACGATATATACAATTAAAAAAAAAAAAAAAAGAATGCGAAATAAAAAAAAAAACTAAGGGCTATTGCTGGGGATTTAAATCTAAATCAAACTAAAATTAAATAGAACTAAAACTACATATCAAAAGCCTTTAACTTAAATAGATTAAAAAAAATAAGCTTAATTTTTTTTTTTAATATATTTAATTTCTATTCAAATCTTAAAAAATAAAAATAAAGAAAAAGGAAACTACGTTAAACAAAAGTAAACAAAAATAAAATTAAATAAAACTTAAACTCCAACTCGTGGGACTTTTTAAAAAAGGAATTTCAAGTAAAAACAGCCGCGTAACTTCTATCAAAAATAAAAAATCGAGTCTTTTTTTTTTTTTTTAAACACACTTTATAACAAATGAATTATGATACGCTAAAAAAAATCAAAAGAAAACTAACTAAGATTTTATTCTAACTCTAAACAAAACAAACTAACTGAAAATTTGCATACGCCTGAAAACCTAGCCGAAAGCATACAATAAAGAAAGAAAAAAAAAACGAATGATTTGTTCAATGTTTGCAGGTTGGACGGGCGTGAGGAGGGCAGGCTGCGGGAGAGTGAAGGGACTGCGGTTCTTTTTTTTGAGTGTTGTAGATGAGAGAGACAGCGTGTGATATATATAGTTATATTAATATATATATATATATATAATTATATATATATAATGTACAGCAACTGAGAGCAATGGCTTTGCGATTTATGATGGCTGGGACCACGCGTGCAGGAGAGGAGTTGTGAATCTTGGAGGTTTAGATGGGACGTGCAGCGAGACAGAAAATGCTGTTTTGTGGATGACGTGAGGATTGGCAACAAAAAACCCACGATATATATATATATATATAATATATATATATAAATATATATATATTATATTTTATATATATAATTGAATGCGGTTGAATATGCTTTGCAGTTGAGCTAAGAGGACGGGCAAATGGACACAGCTCGCAGGTGGAGAGGGTTTGCGGATGGGTAGCCGCTGGCAAAAGATAGGCTGCGTGGAGAGCTGAGAGCAACGATGCAGATTGGTAGTGAAATACCCACGTCCTCTCTGCGTTTGAAACCATATACTGCAGAAACCACCCACGCTTAACCCTATGCTAACGTGCCTGAACTTTAAAACCATCGATACGCATCACGTGAGCTATTGTTTGCCTGAAAAGAATTCAGCCGTGGCACAAAAGGAAATTCAATGAAAATCTTACCATACGTTCTCAGAAAAAGAACGTCTTTCTTCCTACGCAAGCAGATGAAAATGATTTCCGTATACCCTTTATGTATTGCCTGGCTGTTGCTGTAATTATTTTTTTTAAATTTGCTTTATGTACAGGTGACGTCCAGAATCGATGTGCAATTTGCGGCGTTTGAATGTAGGTGCCGGAGCTGAAAAAAAAATGGTTGAAGGCAGATACAGGCAGCGTGGGAAAATTTAAAAGGCAGGGATTAGGCAGTGAAAGGGCGACCCTGAAAAACCCAACTTTCCACCTGAAATTTATCTCAGACCTGCAAATGGAGAGCAAAAATCCGGAAAGTATAAACAAAATTTTAAAAATGAAACCCTACAAAACGATTAAAATTTTCAAAATTATAGCTCAACAAAGCCAGATTTGTCAGTTATCATCAAAATATATTTTCAGAAACTTCAGATTGCTAATGAAATGCTTTAGAAAATCTCTCATGCAACTCATAAAACAAACCAAATGATTAACCCAGGATCAAAACTAGCTGGGCTCTGCAAGAAAACTCTTGCGGGAGTTGGCTGGTTTAGCCGAGAACTTCCCCAAACGCCCGCTGGTTTTCTTTGATGAGGGTTTTCCTGCACAGCTCACTTCAACCATCAATAAAGAGAGGAAAAACAATACTAGATCTCAGATTCAATGGAGATATCTTCCATTATTTCAGAAACCCTAATACCATTCAAACCCTAGCAAGTGAACAAGATACCTATGCTCAACAATACTCTTCAATAAGCTGTTACTAATGGCTGAAAATTAAAATATGCAGCAAATAAAATAGCTCACAGCACTTCCAGAGAGTAACACCAGCAAGATTTCGACCCCAAAGTCTTTCTTTATTAGCACCAGAAAAGTTTACGAGAGAGCTTCTTCAGCACAAAACTCACAGATCCAACACAGATCCAATATCCTCTCAAATGACTCCTAGCACCCTATTTAAAGGAAAAAATCCCAACAGCTAGTTTGAGTGATCCATGTCAAAACGATCTCGACCGTCGATGAGGATCAAAACATCTCTTAATCTCATCCGTCGAATTTTTTAATGCATTAAAAATTTGAAATTCTAAATAAAAAATTATTATTTTTTTTTTAATTTTAATTTTATTATTTTTTAGTATTTTATTTTTTTATATTTTTATTTATTTTATATTTTAATTTTTTTTATCTTTTATTATTTTTTTTATTATTTTCATTATGGATCATCAAACATAGCGTTTGGAAAAATTTCCCTAGGACCTAGGACTTAAGACGCATGAGGGGATTAACATTTTTCCTAACCCTCAAGACACTTTACATCATGACTTTTACAATTTTTACATCTTCAAGGGGGAGAAGCCCTTTGACAGACCCTCATAGACCACCCAGTTCTGCGACCAAACATAATCTAGCAGATTAACACACTAGGATTCTCCTAAGACTCTAATGATAAAATTCATTCCGGCTTTGGGGTCAAGTTGAAGGAAAACTTGCCGATCATGGATCGGTGAGACGAAAAACCTTCCGGAATGAAGATTATCACTAGAAAATTAGGTCCACCTAGGCAATTTACATACATGACTCAGCTCTGCTAAGATTATTTACATCAAAATGCAGACTAGGTTTACAACTTAATAAGATCAGGAGAATGACGATGACTGTCGAATGGCACGAACATCTCGATCAAGCGTCGTCCCTTTTTGTGAAGAAAAGGGGGTGTACTGCTTATGGGTAGTTGACACGCAGCAGTCAACACCTCCAAATGAATTTGAACTGCCTTGTATATGTAGCCTTCCAATGAGGTTGAATTACCTGTCTTGAGGTTGACTTGATCTTCTTGAGGCTGACTTGGTGTGGAGGAGACTAAATTCATTTTTGACGCAAAAATAATACTTTTTACATGATTCGAAAGCCCAAGAAGGGCCTCTTTTAATGTACAATGACTCTAATGACTCAAAATAAATCCTAGAAGTCCTCAATGGGGACTTTGACCTAAAACAAGACGACCCAAGCATGAAACCCATGCTTTAACAAGTCATAATAATAATAAAATATTTTCTTCATTATTTTGATAAGTACATTTCATTGTGACTCAAATACATTTATGAAGACCAAACCTAGTTACATATTTCCACACTCCCTCTCAACTAGGGAGGTATTCACAAGTAAAAGGAAGATCTCAGAACAAATGGACCATGAAGAATTTTAGGCACCGCAATGCCATGGACTAGATTCTTGACCAGGGAAATCTAGCCAAGGTCCAACATTTTAGGCACTGCAATGCCATGGACTAGATTCTTGACTAGCACAATCTATCTAGGTGGGACTAAGATGGACTAAAGCTTTCAGCCTCTTTAGGTACCATGAGCTTACTTTCTAACCATAAACCCAGGGATCTAGGTGTGTATCCGAGGTCAGAGCTCTATGACCAATGCCACCCTCCCTACTTCAGGAACTAGACATCAACACAAAGTGTCGGCCATATGTCCTCCCAGGCAATGTGTCTCATACACAAAGCCTCAACTTTCCCGATTATTATAATCGGTAACAAATCCTCCTCGATCAAACAGATTGGTAGCAACAAATCCTTCCTGATGAAACTAATCGATAGAAATAAGCATGTAAAACATGTTATCAAATCTCCGAGAGATTTACCTGTACAAACACAACCCCAATCAGTAACAACTTTTCAAATGTACATATATAAACACAAATTCCCGGGGTCTTTCAAACATCTTGATGTTGCTTCTCAACATTCTATAGTAGGAGTTAGAGCTTTTCAAATGAATATTGATAGAAGATTCCTCAACCATACAACTTCCTTTCCTACTTTTCATGTAGCAAGATATTCTACAACCGGATCCTGCTTTCCTTCTTTCAGCAGCCCCTCAAAATACATTCTCCAATTTTCTTCTTTCAAGGTGTCTATCATGACTACCATATGACCTCCCTCTCAACTAGGGATATTCCTTTCATCCTATCTCCCTCTTAACTTAGGGAGATTTCTTTTATGCAAGCTCCCTCTTAACTTAGGGGGCTCAACTTCTTTTCTACGACATCGGAGAATCTTTCATGGCTTCTATCCTTTTTATCAGAGTTATCATGATCATCATTATTCACATCATACTTAATATTTACTTTACAAACATCTTCACCATATTGAAGATTATGTACCTGCACAACTTAGATAGCAAGTACAACCAAATATATAGAAGCAGGAAGTTAACCATATCAAAATCATGGAAGCATTCAACTTTAGACATCAAATACTCAAACTTAGTTACAAACAAGAGACACATACTCTTCAACTTCTTGTAGGGTTTTTGTCATAAACCCTAGACTATATCATCAAGACTTTGAGCATTTCATAACAACCTTTATTACATCTAGGGTTTCAATGTTTATTCCAGAGCTATGACATACCCTATTACATCATATTGCAAAGCCTAGAAGCAATTCAAATAAATATAGATCTACAGTGCATCTAACAACTTTTAGAATTCATATGTTAGACTTCCTACTAGGATTTTGTGCAAAAATCTTTGATTTCATACATGAGATTCAACAATCAAAACCAATCACAGCTCAATCAACAACATGACTAACTTCTACTAGGGTTTGTCATAAACCCTAGATTTTCATTTACTAATTCTCAACAATCAAACTGATCACAATACAATTTCAGGTTTTTATCAACCTTTCATAAATCCCATATTTTCCAAATCAAATAGTAGAGAATTTAACTTCTACTAAGGTTTAGCTACAAAACCCTAGAATTCACCAATACTATCAACCTAGAGAATCAAACTTCGACTAGGGCTTAGTTACAAACCCTAGGACTCATGACCATCAACAATTAGGTCAACTCATACATCTAGGATTCCATCATCATGCACAAGCATATCATAACATGTGTTAGTCAAACCCAAAGACACAAATATCAATAAAAGTTAGACATATAACAAACTTGATTAGACTAGGGCTTTGATCGAACAAACATACACATGTCAAGGATTTCATTTCTACGACATTATAAGGGTCTTGATTATACACCCTACCAAACCCTAATGATCTAGGATCCCAGGGTTTTAATACAAAAACATAGCAAACCCTAAATTACCAATACTTCAAAGGTTCGAGATTTCAAACATTACCACTCAACCCTAACAAGTTAGGGTTTCCATATCCATACAAAAAACCTAAAACATGAAAGCATCAAACATTTTCTTTTGAATTCAACAATAACCCTAAGTAGGCTAGGGTTTCACACATTATCATTGACATACCCTTAAATTAGGGTTTTCACAACGAACCTTTCTAGGGTTCCACAAGAGTAATCAAAGATACAAGGAGGGTAGATTTATGTAATGATGAATCACCCAATCAAGAATCTTTAAGATTCAAGAAATCTAGACACAATGATGTTAGCAATAGTTTATCAAGAATGAATATAAAGAGAGCAAAAAACTTGTAGTTCAAAACATACTTCTATTTCTTAACAAACCTTGCAATTCCAATTCTTTGTCTTGTGAGGCATTCTTCCTTGAGTCTTCAACAATTTTTTCCTAAACAAGGAAAATATGGATAGAAATGTGATTAGTATTTAATGCAAGCAAAACTAGATAAGTAAGGAAAACTATAAATGAAATAGGTAATAAGATACTTATCTTTGGAGGTTGGTGAGGGCTCCCTCCAAGCTTGAGGGATACCTATAACCTTAAGAACAAATAAAAAATGTTTTTCCAAAATATGTTAAACCTACAAATACTAAAAATAAAAAATCAAATAACTAAAGCTTAGATCAAAGGACTTAGTAGTGGAAGTCCCTTATATCCAGTTCTTCGAGCTTATTCTTCTTTGGATATTCTTCTTCAGCAACATTGGTTTGGTCTCTACTTCTTTTCTCATTCTTCGAATTGTCAGGACAATCACTTCTATAGTAACCCATTTTTTGGCATTGATAGCATTCTATCTTGGACATATTGACCTTCCTTCTTGGCCCTCTTGACTTCTTGGGGTGTCCTTTCTTGTGAGAAGCGGAGTATGTATTTGAAACCTTTTCTTATTCATTGTTGGATACTAATGAGATTCTCATCACTTCTTGGGTGCAAGCATTCCATAATTTCTCGAAGGTAGGAGCTTCTTTCCAACTATTGAGACCGGAAACAAAAGAACTCCAAGTAGGTGGTAATCCCAATAATATAGTGATTACTAGCTCCTTTTCTGGTACAATTTCATCTATGGCTTGAATTTCATCTCTAATTCTAGATATCCTCAAAAAGAAGGAAGCCACAGTAACATACTTTTTCATTTTTGTAGTCCTTAACTCATTCTTCAAACTTGCTACTTGACCGATGTTCTTGATAGTGAATAATTTTGACAATGATTCATACATTTCTTGAGCATGGTCTGTATTGGAAATGTATGGGACAAGATTGTCTTTTATGCTTTCTACCATCAATGTCATAGCCAATATCTATGACTCTCTATACGTTACCTTGTCTGTATCACTGGATTCTTCGATAGGTCTCTTCACCTTTCCTTTGACCAAATCCAAGACCTTGTTCTTTTCAAGAATGAGGTCAATTCTCTTATTCTAAGATATGTATTTTGATGCTCCTTCCTATTTGTTTTCACTCTTTATTGTGTTAGACATTGTCCTTGAAGATAGTGAGCTTCTTCTCTTATAAGATCTCCTTATATGATCCCTTGATCAATTCTTTAGATTCCTTCCAGTAGATACTCAAAACTTCCCTTTTCCTCCTTCACCTTAGCTCTGATACCATGTTAGAAAATTAGAAAGGCAGAAAGATTTTCCTATATAGATAATTACTTGTGATTCTTTTATATTTATGTTCTTATTTTATCTTTTAGTCCATCAAGCAATTACCAAAACAATAACACAAAGACAACAGATGTAAGCGAACAGTCAAGGAAAAATGCCTATCTAGGGGAAAGCCCAGTCAACAATTATTCCTTCAATAGTTTCTCGAGATAATCCAAGACTCTTTGACCTAGACAAAGACTTTCTCGACACCAGGTCAACACTCAATCCTTCTTGCAAATGATAACCCTTCCAAATAAACTTCAACCTAGCAGCATTAACATGTAGCAGCTTCGACCTAGTAGCAGCACCAACAATAACAACTTCGACTAGACTAGGAACACTTCGATCTCTCTTGATACACCTAAGGAGTGAGAGAGAGTTGGCCCAAAATTTTGATCTTGGTGTCTTCTATCTTCCTCCAAAAACTCACACTCCTTTCCAGCTCTCCTTCTAGCCCTTTTACAACTTCGCACTTCCCAACTTCCAGCTTCAAATATCGAACTATGTCTCTGAGAGTGAATTTCTCCAAATAAATTCGAATTGCCTTGTATATATACGCCTTCCAAAGAGGTCAAATTACCTCTCTAGAGGTCGACTTGATCCTGTTGAGGCCGAATTGGTGTGGAGGAGACCAAATTCATTTTTGACTCAACAATAATTCTTTTTACATGATTCGAAAGCCCAAGAAGGGTCTCTTTTAATGTAAAATGACTCTAATGACTCATAATAAATCCTAGAAGTCCTCAATGGGGAATTTGACCTAAAACAATATGACCCAAGCATGAAACCCATGCTTTAATAAGTCATATTAATAATAATAAAAATATTTTCTTCATTCTTTTGATAAGTACATTTCATTGTGACTCAAATACATTTATGAAGAGCGAACCTAGTTACATATTTCATCAAAAGGCAGCTTCACTTAGCACTAAGGAAAAGGAGAGCGACTTCAAAGACTTTATACTTCGTTTTGCAAAATAGATGGCTTATCAAGATAAATTTCAACCATGAAATATCCCTAGGAACGTTCAATCATCATACATGGCCCATACATGAAGCATCTGTTGAATTTTCTAAGTCTATCCGTTAGAAAATTAATCTGTATTCCACTGGTTTATTTCTTCTACTTGTTTAGTTTCGAACAAGTTATTTAAAACATTTAAATACCGAAATAAACACAATACAGTCACAACATCTACAGATCAATAGCTGAAAGAACAAAAGCACACAAGTGATACCATCATTTTTGGACAAATGTCCCCGAAAAAACCCAATGTAGGAAATCGGTGCAACTATTCTGAGGGTTTATTATTATGTAGTATTTCCTTGAGTACAACTAGGTGCCTAACCGTCTCACCCGACAAAGAAAAAATACACGGCAACAATACCTCTCTATTCAGAAATATGTATTCAGAAAACCTGTCCTATGAAACCCTCTCCAATGACTCTGAAGCTCAGCGCTGGCCCTTTTGGCCTCTGTGTCAGCCCCAAACCCCTCTGCATCAGCCCTCTAAGGCACAGCGCAGCCTTTGGACCCTCTACATCACTCCTGCAGCCCTCTGCATGGATGATGCAGTCCCTCTGGCCTCTTCACTGTCTTTGCTAGGAACTGCGTGGCCTACTTTGGCTGTTGCTTCCCGCTTCCTGCTTTTGCGCTGGTCCCTTGGCACTGTCTCTGCCTCTCTGCCCAGTACTCACTGTCCCTCACCGTTGATCACTAATTCGACTTTGCTTAGCAACCCCGCTCTAGCAAAACGAATTACTGATCACTCAGGTGTGTATTCAACTGACTCTCAAGCCTTCTCTTATACTTTTTTTGTTGGTCCTCCAACAACCGAGATTAAATCTCTAATCAACAGCTAAGATTAGATTTGGCTTGATCCATGACTTTTGGAACCTTCTAGCCCAATTTTATATTAATACCCATTAATATTTTATTTTTCCTAAGTTTAGACTTAGGAACTCCATTAAAAATATTAATTATTTTAATATCTCCCAAACTTGTAAGAATCTGCCCAAACCATTTCTGGGTCTTGGAGATCTCATGTGCTTTAGCCTCTCCACCAATTTTCATGGCTAGGGCACATCTGATGCTACCCAAAATCAACAACATCACTATCTAGAAACAAAATTTCAACAACTTTGCAATAATAGATGCAACAAATTAGCCCTTGAATAGCGAAATCCCGGCAACAATGTATGTGAAAAATAGAGCCAAGAATAGCATTAAAATTGCACTTACATTTATTAGAGTATATCCACCCATAAAAAAAATTCCAAACAAGAAGCTCCAAGACAAGAGAAAATTATCCAAACATCAAAATTCATTCCAGGCTCCAAAATTTCATCAACCAAGAAGGATAGCGAAGTTCTTTAAAGAGATACATGTCCAACCAAGTGGTGATGCTAAAATGAATTCACATCACTTGTATTTATCCACTTCTAATGTGCTATGAGACACCATTTAGGGTTGTCCTCACCATAAGCTCCTGATCCGGTGTCTCTCCTATAGTAGTCAATAGGTCTCGGATCTCATTCAGTACTCTGAGGAAGGTGTCAATCAATTGACCTTTCTTCATCTGATACGACCTCATCTGGTTTTCGATCAACATTCTTGTCTGCATAGAAGTATGTTGGTACAGGTTATTGAGAGCCTCCCACATCTCAACTTCTGTTTCCTTCTCGGTTATATGTGTTACCACATGATCCTTGACCCCGTCAAGGATATTGCACTTGGCCCTCGCCATCGCCTCTTCGTACCTTTCATTTTCATTGGGGTCGACTGGGACAGCTACTACCTTTAAGGCGATGTTCTTGACACGATTCTTGTCAAGCACCGATAAGATTCTGGCCTTCCAGACTACGATGTTCTCTACTCGACTCCTCTGAGTCTCTACTTCCCATATGGAAGTTCTCTTCTGGACTCCCTTTGAGTCTTGATTTCCCTCCTGGAAACCCTTTTGCCACTTGTCGAGATGCCCCCTACTCTGATTGTCTTGTGCAACTGCACTGCTGATCCAGGTTCCTCGGCTAGAAACCCTTGGTAACAACTCCTTTGGCCTTGCTCTATCAGGTATTGTTCTGACTATAGTACCTCACCAGCTCCACTTTGCAATATTCCTGCAACCTTCTAGACTCTAGCAACTGCCTCTCTATGAACTGTGTTAGCCCCTCTCTGCCCCACATTGGCTTTGCGTCACTCTATATGGGTCTACGTCAACGCTAGGATGCCTTGTGTTAGCCCTGTGGCCCTCTACGTCAGTAACACTGGCCTCTTTGAGGCTTTGCGCAGTTCCTGGTTTCTTCTGTGTGGCTCTGGTTGGCTCTGCTGATGTCTTTTAGTCCTCCTGTGATCTGCAATCACCCTCTGATACCATGTTGAAGTTTCTAATTTTCCTTAGTTAGAAACCCTTCATGCACCTTTTCTGATTTATTCCTGCCTACTTGTTATTTTTGATTCAACAAGTTATTTACAAAGTAAATACTGAAAATAAACACCAGTGCATGCTCAACATATTACAAATCAACAACTAAAAGAAACAAGAACAAACACACCACATGACACCATTATTTTTGGACCAATGTCCCCGGAAAAAACCCAATGCAAGAAAACCGGTGCAGCTATCTGAGGGTTTTCTTATTAAGCAATATCAACGTACAATCTGGGTGTCAAAACTGGCCTACCTAATAGAGAATTTACTTAGCAGCTATACCTCACAGTTTGAGCGAAATCTCCTGGCTGAAACCCCAGAAAATCCTTCCGGCAGTTCCTCAGCACAAACTGCTACTACAACCTTAGCATCTGCCCAATCTAGACTGCATCAGACCCTCTCTGTCCCACGCTGACCCTGCGTCAGCCCCAAGAGGCCCTGCGTCAGCTCTGGGAGCCTCTGCGTTGGCTGCGCTGACCCCTCTGGTGCTCTGTGCAACACTTGGCTGCCTCTGCGTGGCCCTGCGTGAGCCCTTGCTGGCTCGGTCTGACCCTCCTTGGCTATTGCGCTACTCTCCCGACACAATCTCTGCCTTCTTTATTTCTCTGTACTCAATGCCCCTCAGCTGCTCTCTCGATCATTGATTCTATCTCTCTTAGCAAACCCCTCTATAGAGAATATAATGATTAATCATCTGGTGTGTTCTCCAAGTGACCGTCAAGCCTCCTCTTATACTTTTCTTGTTGACATCTCAACAGCTGAGATTAAGTCCCTAATCAACGACTAAGATTAGGTCTGGCTTGATCCATGTCTTTTGGACCACTCTAACACAGATTCATATTAATACACATTAATATGTTATTTTCCCTAAGTTTAGACTTAGGGACTCCATTAAAAATATTAATTATTTTAATATCTCATGATCTGTTTAAAATCTGCCCAAACCCTTTCTGGGTATTGGAGATCTCATGTGCCCCAACCTCTCCATCAAATTTCGTGGCTAGAGCACATCCGATGCTACCCCAGATCAACAAAATATACTCCCGCAAATCATCACTAGGGAGACACTCGAAGTTCTCTAAAATGAGGATGAGTTTCACTTGAAACTCTTGAGCTAAAAAGCTATGCTTCTCTTCTGTTGAAAAACCTCCAAGAGAGAGTTTGATCTTCAAAAAATAATGAGCAAAAGATGCAAAAGTGGAGCCCCAATGTGCTATTTATAGATTCTAGTCCTTTTTTCCTTGGTGGACCCTTCTCTCCACAAGTTCAAATTCCCCTTCTTTTCTCTTTCCTTCTCCTAGTGCGAATTTCTCAAGGGGGTCGAATTTCCCTCTTTGGTGGTCCCCATATTTTACTTAACAATTTTATTTTTCTTTTCCTCTAATGTTTATTTCTCCTTTTTCCCCCAAAAATTAGGTGGGGCCTCCATAACCCACTTTTCCTCAGTTTTTTATGCCAAAATATTCCCTAATGCGAAAATTGCATAAAATGATGATTTTACTTAGAAAATTATTTATTAGGGACATCAAAATCTATCTTCTTTATTGTGGGTATCTGACCATTACCATATTACTTTTATGCACAAAATCCTAACAGCACCATAAACGAACAACCACTTATTAATTTATGAAACTTGCGCTATGTCTACTATAATAAATCTAGCATATACATCTATTGGTTTCCACAAAGCAAATATTGACTATTGAACAAGCATAACATCTAATCTGAGGGTACAGTCGAGTACCATTACCATATTACTTTTTTGCACAAAGTCCTAACAGCACCATAAATGAACAACCACTTATTAATTTATGAAACCTGCGCTATGTCTACTATAATGTATCTGGCATATACATCTATTGGTTTCCACAATGCAAATATTGACTATTGAATAAGCATAACATCTAATCTAAGGGTACATTAGGGTACAGTCGAGTGATATATCTGGTGGTTATTGTTTGGCTCCCATTTGGTCATGTTTTTCAAACATTAATTCGACCATTTTACCACTTAAACCCTAGACATATAGCCACACTACCTTTTTATTGTGCATTTTCTAACCTTTGAACCTGAAACCCTTCTAACATGTAATATTCTTAAGGAAAATATACAATTATAAACAAAGCAAACATAACCAAAAACACACAGAAACATACTCAAGCATCAGAACACAATTTTAAAGCCAAAAACTACGCTACTGAGTCATTTTATTATAATATGAAAAGGGTACAATGAGGTGCTGGAAAGAGTGCACCTGTGCTTGCTCAAGGCAAGCTAGCTAAGCTCAAATGAATAATAAGAAGTCCCCTTCAAATATGTTGCTTCTCTATCTCCTGGCTCTACGTTGAACTACCCAGAAATGCGTTGCTAGGTGTTAACATATGCTACTAGGGCCTCCTCCGCTGCTCAAAAAATTCCAGGAAATTAATCCCGACCTCTACACCAATAACCCAAAAAACCCTATGAAGGAATTGGCCAAATGTTGACCTCGGAATTTCGGCCCAAATTTACCCTAGCTCCTCTAGCTATTGCTTGGATTGTGACCCCTGTTTGACCCCTCAAATCTGCCCATAAAATTCTACCAAATTAATTCTAATGTCCTTGTCAAAATCCCAGAAAAACCCAAAAAGAGTTTGTCCTAGTTTTGACACTCCAAAATTGACCCCAAATGCTTGGCCCTCCTCCACAAGCAAAGATATAGCCTGTAGAAGACGCTATGTTTTCTACTCCGCCAAAATGCTGGAAAAGCCTCCACAACACTTCCTCGGACTCCACCTCAAGTTTTAGGCCCAAACTCCCTTCATTCCTCAACGCCCAAGTGTGTCTCCTCTAAGTACTACGTAGTCCCTGCACTGCTACTATTGTCTCCTCAACAAAAAATCGTACTCCCATTGCTAGAACAATCAGAAAATGATGAAACTCCCTCTTTGGGTTGGCACTCGAATTCCATCGAAGCAAGGGTTGATATCTCTACTCGGAGACACTCATGTGCTAAACAACACTTGCAGACTTGGCTTTTGCTCAAGCATGCTATGTCAAAGACAAGTTTCTGAATAGATGAAAGAACGACCAAAATGAGTGCCTCTTGCTCTATTTATAATTTGTGGCTCCTTCTCTCCTTGTGATCCCCACTCTCTCTCTCTCCTAATTCGTATTCCCTTCTCTTTCCTCTCTCTTCCAAGAGTGCGAGTTCCCTGCTTGGGTCGATTTTCTCTTTCTTATGGTCCCCACTTTCCACTAGAGCCGCAATATTCTCTTTTCCTCATAAGTCCTAGTGCTGGAATTGCATCCTCTCCCCAAACTCATCTCTAATGCTCAAAATCAAAATTGGGGATATTACAGTCCTCCCTGCCAAAACTTGTTTGTCCTCAAGCAATGCCTGAACCAAAACCTCCTCTGTCTGCTGATCACCCCTATAACCATCAGTAATACTGGGGTCCCAAACGTGTCACTGAGTCATCCCAAGTATCTTCACTATCTTGACATGAAAGAATCCCTCAATACCAAGATCCAATCCATCCTGTCCCACCTGAAGCTCCCCTAGCTCCACTCACTATCCTGCTCGGTATAAGTACTAGAATTCCCCTATATACCATCAATGTGTAGGGGATCATGATAATGCAACACCATGCCCAACTCCTCATGAAGCTGTCCTACCACATAGGCCATCCCATGCACTCCAAGAGTATACTCTTGAAGATACCACCCAATCCTTGCAGAGATAGCATTTGGCTCATGTGAGCTTCTCCTAATATCATCCTCCTGGCCCACCTACCTCGCTAAGAAGTCCCCCATGCCATTGGTGACTTGCTAAAGCCCAATGGAAGATCTCCATGATCTCCCCCTATAATAGCCAGCCCATCCCTAAAGGTTATTGAGCTGTGAAGAGCGATGATGATCAGGTCCCCTGCTAATCTCATAGTGGTGCCACCATGTTGAAGCTACGCTACTCTGATTATGACATACTCCCCATCGTGTGCACAATGTATCCTCCTCTCATGAGGCCTAGTGGTGAAAGATCTGTAAGAGCCAAGCTCATCCTGCTCGAGCATCCCCATGATGCCAATATCTACCCCTTCATTGCCAATCATGACCCTGAGCCATAATAAGATAATTCTGCCTCGCCATGCTATGGAGGTCTCAGTGATACCCCATATGTCAACCCCAAAGTGAACTAGATCAACCTCTACCATGACCCTGCGCATCACAAAGGGGAGTGATCCACCCGCCAACCTGGTCCCTGGATCCCCCAAACATATGCGGAGCTCCTAACTCCCTCTCCTCATAGGATGTCGTTGCGTAGTGTTGCTATCTGCTAGAACCCATCTTGCCCTCAACTCTGACCCATGTATCTATACCCTGGGTGGACCCCACGTATCAGGAGTATGTCCCATGCAAGCAAATATGCCCTGCTCCTGCCAGTCCATGTAGAGAAATATGCTATCCCAATTCCCATTTGTGAAATTTCTAAATAGAATTCTATTGCTGCAATAACTGCTTTATTTTACCTACTTATTTTCAATAAGTTATTTATGAAATCCCTTCAATAAATATTAAAATAAATTATACTGAATATATCACACCATTATACAGAAACAAATACATGCAGAAGAATCAAACACATCAACACAGTTATTTTTGGACAACTGTCCCCGGAAAAACCAATGCGGGAAAATCGATGCAGCAGAGGAGAGTTTTATTGATCCTCAGCAACAATTTGCTTTTACAAAAAGATTTTACATAGACATTGCGAGAAAACACTTGAGACTTTTCTTCGGACTTTCTGACATCCTGGAGGACTTCCTTTCCCAATAGTGTCAGCCTTGCATCATTCTGCTTGGCTCTGTGCTGCTCTGTCCTTCACTGCGTCTCTAATTTGCGCCTCCCTCTACGATGTCTCTCAAATTCCCTGCGTCACCCCTTCTGAGCTTCCTGACTACTGCTAATCACCCCCTCCTTCCTCCACCCTGCAAATCTCCCTCTGAAATCAATTTTCCTTCTCTCTGAAAATCGATTTTCCTTAGGATACTAAGTATTTTCTAGTGTGTCTCCAAATGACCCTTAGGTCTTCTCTTATACTTTTACTGTTGATGAATCAACGGCCGATATTAAGTCCCTAATCAACAGCTAAGATTAAAATAGACCTGATCCTCGTCTCTTAGAAGCTTCTCATCCTTATCTTTATTAATACCCATTAATATTTTATTTTCCTAAGTTTAGACTTAGGAACCCATTAAAAATATTAATTATTTTAATAACTTCTCATCTGGATGGAATTTCCCAAAACGATTTATGGGTCTTGGAGATCTCATGTGCTT
This sequence comes from Pinus taeda, assembly GCA_000404065.3. NCBI lineage: Eukaryota > Viridiplantae > Streptophyta > Pinopsida > Pinales > Pinaceae > Pinus > Pinus taeda. The sequence continues at coordinate 5,039 of APFE030691972.1, read as the reverse complement.
TATCCTCTCCACCAATTTTCATAGTTATAGCACATCCAATGTTACCCCAAATCAACACTCCCTCTTAGCGAGGAATGTTCTCTAGTAATGCTCCACCACTGAACATCACCTTGATCATCCGGCACCGGTTCCTGTGCTGATGCTTGGCCTGCTGCCTAACATCTCTACACTACTTCCTCCTGTACTGCTTCCCATGGCTCTACCACTACCACTACTACATCTGTGCTGCAACTCCCTCTACATCCGTGCTACTACTGGTCCTTCCTCCCAACTCTGCATCTGCATTGCAACTTCTCTCAAATGCTACAACATGCTGCCCATACCACTGCTAACTACTGCACTACAACACTTGACACTTATCCATTTCTGCTACTGAAATGGATTCTTTACCATCCCCATCTTCTCCTTGAAATAAATGAACTTTTTTCTTACAAGGGCCTTGGTAAGGATGTCTGCCAACTGTTCTCCTCTAGGAGTGTAGCTCAACTGTACAGCTCCTCGTTGGACACAATCTCTGACAAAGTGACACTGAATATCAATGTGCTTTGCCCGATCATGAAATGGCAGATTCTTAGAGAGCTTGACGCAACTCTGATTATCACACATGATCCTGGTCATCTCCATCCTTCTTCTGAAGAGGTTCCCAAGCAATTTTCGAAGCCATATGGCGTCGCACGAAGCTGTGCTAGTGGCCATATATTCTGCTTCAACTGAGCTCAGAGCTACGGATTTTTGTTTCCTATTGCACCAGGAGGTCATCCTCAATCCAATGATGAAATAGTAACCAGAGGTACTTTTCCAATCTACTGAACTTCCAGCCCAATCTACATCAGTAAACCTACTTAGTCTGACATCATTACTTCTGGTGTATAAGAGTCCATACTCGACTGTTCCCTATATATATCTGAGAGCATGTTTGGGTGCTGCCCAATGTGCCCTCTTTGGTTCCACCATGAACTGACTGAGGGTGTTGACAGTGTAACAAATGTCTGGGCTAGTATTGACCAGATACATCGGGGACCCTATGAGATGCCTGTATAAGGTGGGATCAACATCTTTGTCTTCTAATGCATCAATTTTCTTCCAGATGGTGATCATTGGAGTATCCATAGGCCTACAGTCCTGCATCTGGAATCTCTTCAGGATTTTTGTAGCATATCTCCCTTGTCCAAGGAAGATCTCACCCCTCTGCTGCCAAACTTCCAACCCCAGGAAATAATGCATTTGTCCCAAATCCTTCATGTCCAATTCTGTGGCTAGATTCTTCTCGCAGTCCTTGATGAGCTTAGATGATCTTATCAGCAAGAGATCATCCACATATAATAGTAGGACTAGAGGCTCATTCTCTACAACCAGATAGTATAGATTTGGATCTGCATCACTCTTGACGAACCCCATCTTCTGCAAGCAGCCATCAATTCGACCATACCATGCTCTAGGAGCCTGTTTGAGCCCATATAAGGCTTTCTTCAATCTACATACATGAGATTTCTTCTCATGTGTCTCAAAGCCTTCTTGTTGTTCTATGTATACTTCCTCTTCTATCACCCTGTTCAAGAATGTCATTTTGACATCCATCTGATGAATCTCCCACCCTATCTGTGCTGCAAGAGATATCACGGTTCTAATAGATGCATACCTGGGTACTGGGACGAAGGTCTTTTCGTAGTCTATTCCTTTCTTTTGAGCATACCCCTTAGCCACAAACCTGCCTTTGTATTTTTCCACATTGTCATCTGCAGCGTATTTGATCTTGTCATCTCGAACCTACCACTGATCTATCCTGAGGCCTAGGCACTACTTCCCAGACATCATTCACCATTATAGAGTTGTATTCCTCCACCATCGCATCCATCCAAACTTGATGTTGAGCAGCCTCCTGAAAACTGGAAGGTTCCCCAACCTGAGCTATTAAGGCCTGATATCTATCTGGCTGTCTTCGCTCCCTTTTACTATTTTTGGGTTCACCAATGAAATCTTCTGCATCCTGTAGAATCTGTCGGAGTTCTCTGCTCGTTCTTCCTCTAGTAGTAGGTGCATCTGTTAGCTCTTCCTCTTCTTGTGATTCCTCCTGTTCTGGAAGAGAATTCCTAGTACTGGCTTACACTTGTTGAAGAGGTTTGACCAACAACTCATCTTTTGACTGCTCCTCGGAAGGAATTTCTTGAGATTTTCTGAAGGCCCTATCTTCCATGAACTTCACATCTCACCGAAATACTACCTTCCATCTCCCTGGAAGATAGATTCTATATGCCTTAGCATTCTCACTATATCCCATAAGATATCCTTTCTCTGTAGTCTGATCTAACTTCTTCCTCTTCTCCTCGGGTATAAGGCAATATGCTAAACTCCCAAAATCCTAAAATGACTAACTTCAGGTGTCTTCCCAGTGAAGACCTGCTCTGGAGTAATCTTGCCCAATTCCCTATGAGGAGTTATGTTTTGGACATACACTACTGTGTTGCATGCTTCTGCCCACAGGAATTTTGGCATATCCTGATCATACATCATAGCCCTAGCTGCTTCCACAATAGTCCTGTTCTTTCTTTCTGCTACTCCATTCTACTCTGGATTGTAAGGAGTTGTCCACTCCCTTCTGATGCCCTCCCTAGTACAAAAATCGGTGAAGTCCTTGTTGACATACACTCCACCATTGTCTAAGCGCAACACTTTTATTTTCTTTCCTGTCAGATTCTCCACTAGAGCCTTGACTCTTTGAATTGATAGAAAACCTCATCCTTGGTTTTCAGAAAATATATCCAAGTCTTCCTAGAATGGTCATTGATGAAGGTGACGAAGTCTTTGACACCACTAAGAGCTTTTGTGGAAATTAGTCTGCAGATATCTGAGTGTATCAATCCTAGTACACACTTGGCCCTATTTTTACTTCTAGGAAATTTTGCTTTGGCATACTTGCCTAGAGCACACCCTCTGCATACATCATCTCGTTTTGTACTAAGATCTGGAACTCCTGTTACAGTTTTCCTGAGAATTCTGAAAGCCCCACGTTGCAAATGTCCCATCCTTTTGTGCCATAGTTCATTTAAATCCTTGTCTCCATTACTGCCTATTAGTGCCATTGGTGATTCCAGCTGCAACTTGTACAACCTGTTACTTCTGATTCCGATTTGTACCTTCTTTCTCCAACTCGGGTGTTTGACGTATACTTTCTCCTTAATGAAGAAAACGTCATAGCCCTTGCTTTGAAGTTGATATACAGAAAGTAAGTTCATCCCTAGTCCTGGCACATGCAACACATTGGTATCTCGGAACCGCTCTCCTGTTTCTGTTTGAAAAACTATAGTACCCTTCCCTACTGGAGTACACTTTGCTTTATTCCCCATAGTGATCTAAAAATTCATTCTTTCCTCCTGATAATCTAAGAAACATTCCCAGATTCCTTTCATATGCCAAGAGGCACCACTGTCTATATACCATACCCCTAATGATGTAGAGCTTGCTACGCAAGCAACTTCTTCTTCCAATCTCGAAGCCAGCATAGAGAAATCGAAATTTCTATCTCTTGTGCAATCTTCTGAAAATCTACACGAATCTCTAGACGTGGATGCCTCTGCATCATGATCTTGGCCCATAATTGATTTTCCCTTCCTGTCTCTGAATTTTTGCTTTGATACCATGTGAAAATTTCTAAACATAAATTCTATTGCTGTAGTAACTAATTTATTTTACCTACTTATTTTTCAATAGGTTATTTATGAAATCCCTTCAGTAAATATTAAAATAAATTCTACTGCAGATATCACACCATTATACAGAAACAAATACAAGCACAAGAATCAAACACATCAACACAGTTATTTTTGGACAATTGTCCCCAGAAAAACCCAATGCAGGAAAACTGGTGCAGTAGAGGAGGGTTTTATTAATCTTCAGCAACAATCTCTTTTACAAAAATATTTTACATAGACACTGGGAGAAAACACCTAAGACTTTTCTCCAACACTTTCTGACACCCTGGAGGACTTCCTTTCCCAACTGCGTCAGCCCTGTGTCATTTTTCTTGGCTCTGCGCTGCTCTGTTCTTCGCTGCGTCTCCCTCTGCGTTGACTCTCAAAGTCCCTGTGTCACCCCTTCCGAGCTTCCCAATTGCTGCTAATCACCCCCTCTTCGTCCACCTTGCAACTTTCCCTCTGAAATCAATTTTCCTTCTCTCTGAAAATCGATTTTCCTTGGGATACTGAGTATCTGCTGGTGTGTCTCCAAATGATCCTCGAGTCTTCTCTTATACTTTTCCTGTTGATGGATCAACAAACGAGATTAAGTCCCTAATCAATGGATAAGATTAAAATAGACTTGATCCTCGTCTCTTAGAAGCTTCTCATCCTTATCTTTATTAATACCTATTAATATTTTTATTTTCCTAAGTTTAGACTTAGGAACACATTAAAAATATTAATTATTTTAATAGCTCCTCATCCAGATGGAATTTCCCAAAACGATTTCTGGGTCTTGGAGGTCTCATGTGCTTTAGCCTCTCCACCAATTTTCATGGCTACATCACATCCGATCCTATCGCAAATCAACACCGACAATACACCTGGACACTATTTGGGGTCTGGGTACCCTCCTAAAGATGAAATCTACCATCCACTATCCCTCAAGTGTGGGATCAGGGGTGCAACATATGAAACCTCGGTTATCAACCATGTAATCCCTAAGCCTGTATCCAACAACTCATGCACCTACCAAGGGTCTCAATTGGAGAGTCTCCTCCTGGCTCATGACACGCGGTGTCTCATCCAACTGTCTAGGGTGAGCCTCCCATGCCTTGCTGCCTGAATGGAGAGTGTCAAGGGGAAACAACCAACAATCTGGGATTGTAAACAACATTGGAGGACGATGGGTAGGTGTGTCCCAAAGGGTATGATCAAAAGTCTGCCAAAATGCTTAAGAGTGATCCTATGGACGACACTCTCTCCGCCTCAAATCTGCTGATAGCTCCCTCGAAGCCCTGTCTTTGCTAAACACGGTGTCCCCAGATGCTCAACAATGTCCTCATTGATCCTAGGTGACCTGCA